>JAZGTJ010012133.1:0-16167 GCA_036877575.1 Botia almorhae
TCAGTATCGCAATCTGTTACTGCCCACCTCTCATCAGCATAACAGTCACAAAACAAAGGAAAACTATAGATTGCAACATGATAAAACCGATCCAACTGAGGAAGTACTATAGTGTTATAAGAAGCATAATCCAATTAGCCTATTTAAAAATGACACAGAAGTGCTGGGGGCTTTTTAATGCACTGTACATCTGTCAAACGTTCTGTGGAGATTTTTTGCGTGGGACTGCTGAGAATATCTGAGAACATTATTCCAGGATGAAACACAATTATGACAAATAGCACATACAGTGCCGTATAGTGCAGGTCAGTAATACATGAGGCACCATTGCACCAACTGAATGTGCACGCATGCTGTGTGCATTTGATTACAGTGTATCTGAACTTGTGTGTGATGTTGAAGTGTCTTGTATACAGTATATTTGCATGTCTGTGGCACTGTATATATTTGAATGGGTGGTTTCATTGGATTGTCACAAAACAAAATATGTGTTTGTATTGTGTGTATTTGTACTTTGTGTATGTGTGTATTTGTATGCGGTTGTAATACTGTAATACTGACCAAATCACTTTATTATTTTGCTCCTTCAGAAGTCAGAATCAGAAGAGGGAAGCTGGTCACAGGTGAGATAAAAAACATAATGGGTAATAAAAAATCAGGTAAAAAAGAGGAAGTGGGTGGAGCATCAAAATGGATGGGTGTGGTTTACAGGAGTTTTCCTTGTATAAATATCTGAGATATTTGAATAACGAGTATTAACTAATGTAGTATATGATAATTAGGCATTACCAGCTACCGTCCTGTAAAAAAACAAATTGGAAATTTTGTGCACTGACCAAATTAGCTCCTCCGCCTGTGTTATTAGACACTGGCATATGGGGACATGAACCACGAGTGGATCGGAAACGAGTGGCTGCCCAGTCTAGGTCTACCTCAGTACCGCAGCTACTTCATGGAATGTTTGGTGGACGCACGCATGCTGGACCACCTTACCAAGAAAGACCTCAGAGTGCATTTAAAAATGGTGGACAGCTTCCACAGGTAAACACTAGGTCATTCTACTGCCACCTTTAATGTAGTCCAAGAATTCTTGGATCAGCAGCATGTTGTAAAATGACAATTCTTCCATCATTTACGCAACCTTATGTCACTCCAAAACTCTATGACGCACTTATTTACTGTAACTGCTTGATTAACGGTAACAGAACCAGCCTCCAGTACGGTATCATGTGTTTGAAGAAGCTCAACTATGACAGAAAAGAGCTGGAGAGACGCAGAGAGAGCAGCCAGCATGAAATAAGAGGTAGACTTATTTTTCTTCACCTGTCTGAGGTGCTTAAAGGTCTGACAGAAGACTGCATGCACACAGAACCACGCATGCTTGTATAGTGAGTTTCCAAATGCTGGTGAAACTGGTGTAACTTCTTGCCGCATACAGTCCACAGCCAGTTCATATATGTTCAGTTATGGGGCGTAAACTTCAACTTTACCTCTTACATGTAGATACGGTATTATAGAGAGAACTGGATTTAGCACTTTCACCAGTCATGTTGAGTTTACACAAAATGACTATTAGATATACATCATAAAGTATGAATTAGGGACAAAGGAAATCACTCCTGTTGGTTTCAAATATAACAGAATGCCTTGTATGGTGAAAATTATTTAAATGTAGTGGATTATTATCAAAAATAGAAATAATAATAATAGAATTAATAAGAATGATTTATTAGGCATTAGATGTTGTCCAGTAAGTGATAAACTTTAAACCAATTTTGAGTTAAAGGTATTCACTAAGTATCTGTAATTAAAGTAATCAATCTGTAATCAATCTTGTGCGCTTTTGCACATGCACGTGAATTTTTATGTGCGCACACCTTTCTCCAGACGTGCTCGTGTGGAGTAACGAGCGTGTCATCCGCTGGGTTCAAAGCATCGGACTCCGTGACTACGCCAACATTCTGTTAGAGAGCGGCGTGCACGGAGCGCTCATCGCCCTCGACGACAACTTTGACTACAGCAGCCTGGCCCTGCTGCTGCAGATCCCCAACCAAAACACTCAGGTTACCACACACATACACACACACTCGATACAGTCACTGTTTTTGGTTAAGGAAGAATATTTGTCATATTTGAAGTCATATTTGTTCTTACAGGCTAGACAAATTCTTGAAAGAGAATACAACAACCTGCTGGCACTGGGAACGGAGAGACGCTTAGATGAGGTGATTGTCATATTTCACTTATAATTAAGCGGCTCTGTTCCAAAACCTGGTGAGCTGCCTTGCTGTGTACTTCCTATGTAGAAAGCATTCTCATTACAATGGAACTTCATGCTGTGACTGTTTTGGTATGCTATATATAGCCAGAAACCGCATTATACACAGTTACATATACAGTGTTATATTTGAATTAATATTTTTCTGTCTTTAATGAACAAGTATATTCAACATTAAGGCTTTTGTTTTTGTTTTGTGTGCCAACTGGGTAGACTTCAATATTTAGTGTCCTGTTGCAATGCATTCTGGGATTGCCATCTCTTTGATGGACACATAGATTTTGTCCAGAAGAAAGTATTTTAATACATAATCATAAGACGAGACATAATTTGGAACTGCCTCGCGCACACATGATACTCTGTTCAGGTATGCATGATAATCTGTTCAGGTACGCAGCTCAGTAAGGTTTGAAACGGAGCCAAAGCAACATTATCAGGCACCAAATCAAATGACTCATGCAGTGTTACGCAACTGCTTAGACGAGGCGTCTAATAGCTCTTTGGTGTAATTCTGCAGTGTGATGAGAAAGACTTCAGAGGACCGTCGTGGAGGAGGCAGTTTCCTCCGCGGGACGTCCACGGGATCAGCATGATGCCCGGCTCAGCAGAGACTCTGCCCGCTGGCTTCCGTCTTACTGCCACCTCTGCACACTCACGCAGACTGCCACCAGAGGGTGAGACACACATCAGCACTCACAGCTGATACACACAGAGTCAAAACTGAAGTGAGGCGAAGAGGTGTGAGACCTTACAGTTATAAAATACAGTTTAGAATGGATTACAAGCATGCTGCCTATTGCGCAGTATATGCTGTCTTTTTAAAAAGCAATCTGATGTGATGCATGTCTTCAAATGGTGATACGGTAGATTGTTGTTACAGTACTTCATTATGTTGCATGTCTGCAAAGAAAATCTAATGTCAGTCAATTTGTGTGCGATTGGGTCAAAAGTTTAGTATGAGTGAAATTTTTCTCTTAAAATTTTTACTTAAACTGAGGTGTGTTAAGGACCAGATAATTAAGCAAAGCAGCCAATAAGAGCCCAGAATCCCAGGGTGATACCTGAGGAAGCTGGTTAATAAAATGCCAGGAGTACATTTTTCAGAATGTTAAAATATGTCATATTGTTTTTACAGTACCCAGAGTTCCATTTGTGTTATTTCATTGTTTTGCATCAGTAAGAGTCAGTAACAATAAACTTTTGACCGTAATGTATTTCCAGTTTGGCGAGTAAAGCAGGTCAACTGGAAATTCCATTTAGTTTTAATTATTCCAGATACACACACACATACACTCTGGGCTGACTGTGTTTCTGTTGTTTTCTATGGACTGCTGCTGGTAGTTCTGTATGAAGTGATGGATGACAGTCCTGACGACATGTATTTGGACTGGTTTCAAGGTCAGATATAATGGAGCCTCATATGGTGTGCCATTCCTGACCCCCCCTCCCCATACTGTACTCGTACCCCCTTTACGTGGTTTCACTGTCTCCTGTCTACTCCTTACTGTCAAATATTGCTGTCTGTGAAGTATAATGCCTACAGTGATGTTTCTTTCTGGACTTGTATTAGATTGTTGGGATGTGTGGCTTGTGTATACAATCGTTGGCATGGTTACAAAACTGGGAAGTAGGAACACTGGGAAGAGTGTACACAGTAGGAACTCTATACCAAAGGCTTCATTGCACTACTAGTATTATTATATTTCCTTTTTATTCCAAGGCTAGGGTGGGATGGCAGGGGCCACAGTGAAGCACTGCCAAAAAATCCATGAATCAAACCCTCTAAGGTCATGCAATAATGACAACATGGATGGACACATAATAGTTGCTATTAAAGCAATATTAAAGATGTCGTTTTTTTGTATAAAGCATGTATGTGCACTCTATCCATTAACAGATGAAGGTTAAATTAAAATTCTACCTGTAAGTAGGGTGACTGGATGTCCAGGTTTACAGATGACAGTCCCAGTTTGCCAAGGTCCTTGCGTCCTGACAGTTTCTTCACATTATGTATCATTTTGCTGTCATCTTTGCGTTTTCAAGTTGACAAGTCAAGTTGCAATCGATATAGTTGCCACGCGTCGTTTCACGCGTTTGTTTCTACTGTTGCATGTTTGCCATTTATGTGTGTGGAACTACAATTTTAATTGTATTTCAACGTCCCACATGTATACTGTACAAGTATTTGATGAAAAGTGCTATCAGTGTCCTGGTTTTAGAAATGTTGTTATTAATTGCCATTGTTTGTTTCTTTGACAGCTCTTCCCCTTCACCAATGATTTTTAATTTATTAATTGATTTTTTATCAATTAATGTGTGGTGCAATGCTATTGCTTGTGTGTGCGTGTTGCCACCTCTTAACAGCCCTCATGCCATCCAAATGACTATGATCCAAATGATTGTAGATCTGCGTCTGCTGATGCCAAACTGTTTATTTAGATATTTAAACGTTTCTCAGACAAAATCTGGCACTGGACTTGCTGTGAATAGTTTAAAAATAGTAAACAGTTTTATAGAAGTTTGGGGTTGTGTTGCAAAGGTCCATCTTTGTTTAGAAATGCAAGAAAGTAAAAAATGGAGGCAGTACTTTTAAAGTTTTTTATTTTTTGGAAAAGTTTTGCGCTTTGTGACTAATTCAAGTCCATTTTCAGGAGGTGACTGCTTAGATCTACAATTTTTAACCCTGTGCTGAAGACATGGCACAGCTTGGAGGTGTCCTTTACCGGACATGCCCAGCTAAGGTCTTGCAGTCTGTAATGAAGTGACTCAGGTGTTAAATGTGGGACCCTGAAAGGTGCAGTGCTCTAAAAATCATTGGGTTGTTGTTTTTTTATGGTAACGGTCTTGGCTATTCAGGTGGCATGTATCCTAGGTTATGTGGTATCACCTAGGATAAGCTAGGAACACCTTCACTGTTTAGCTAATCCTAGCTTTGATGTGCTTTATTGCTAGGCTACATTAACAATTATTCATTTAGTAGATGACTTTATACAAATTGACTAAAAGAAAAGGTTTAACATTACTTGTTAAGGTAACCTTTGTTAATTAGTTAATCAAGTACACTTCAATCCTCCTCCTTGCTAATAGTTGCTAGTCCAGCACAACGTAAACACAGCAAGGACACAGTACAGCTACTGTTAGCTCACAGGAAATATCCTTCTCTAGCTGAGAACATGACAAGCATAGTCTTTTCTAGGCAGAGATCTTTTATCTACATTGAGAAGTCTACACAGTTGGGACCTGCGCTGTGAGAATGGAGAAGAAATGAACAGCTGTCATTGCTGTAACAGTGGTAGGGGGAAAGTTCATGTACTAGATAATAAATCACACTGCTGATCTGTATCTACAAAAAAGTTGGGGCCCGAGTACATAACCTTGATGTACCCTGAGGACAAGAAGATTTTACATTGGTACTGCAAGACAACTTAGTTACATTTTTAGGGCAAGACTAAAAATGGAGTAAAATGCAGTTCCTGTGATAATGGAGTGCCTTCAAGTTCTGTTCTTCTGTGAGAATGATTCACAATTTAAAGGTACTTCTCCAACTGCAAGACTTCAGCAACTGCTTAATTGACGTGAAGCTCTGTATTATTATCTTTTACAAGGCAAACCTGACAAAATCAGAATGTGTGGTCTCATGCTGTAGTGCCTCACTTAACATTCACTGGTGTCTTTTAACATTACCTGCTGGACCCACCTTCATGTGCTGGTTCTTCCTGTAGTGTCTGTGTGGATATCAGCTGGAGACACTTGGGACTGACTGAGTGAATATCCAGCTAACCATGTAATTGTTTTTGAATTGTGTTGTCCTGATCTTTGTGGACGCAACATACAAAAATGAGACATAGAACAGTCCCATCAGGATCTTGTGCAACTTTTCCCAATTACTCCTTGTAATGACTGAATTCTGATGCTATTTATAGTTATTCTGATATACATATATAATTTAGAGTGTTTTTTACTGGAAAATAATCACACTACATATAATTTGTCATTACCATCTTCTGTTGTCAAACTCTACATCTTTATACAAAAAAAGACTGAATACAGTATAATACCGTAGGCCATAGTGATGCTCGCTATCAAATAGAACTCTCTGCAAGATAGCAGCACCCTTTTTTATTGGCCTGATATTGGTTTTACCTGCAAAATCCTGGAAGGACTGAAAAATGAACTTGCTCTTCTATCCAATATTCTTAAGTCTGTACATTGCAACTTAGTGTCTGAATGCTTTCTTCATAGTTGGGCCATCAGCGGTACAGCGTCTGGACAGTTCCACTGTGAGGACCTACTCATGCTGAGAGAAGATAAAGACTATAAGCTGTGAGTGTCTCAGAGCTCAAATATTATGTTGTTTACTTTGTACATGCTTAAGTGTGAACCCAAACCACAGTTGTGATGTCTTGGCACAGTAGTTACACAGTCCTCAGCCATGCACTGGTTATCATATATATATATATATATATATATGATTATATTAATATAATCATATATTAATATGTTTTTATTAACATATCTTAACATAGATTAACATATTTTAATATACATGTGGCTTTGTTGTTTACTATAGTATAACATTTAATGGCTACATTAATTTACCTTTGTATTACTTTAAAGCTAAGAAAGTGCAACCAGGTAACGTCTATAATACAAGGGCATAGTAAGCAGTAATGTTTGTAAACTAACTTTAAAACTGTAAACTAAAAAAACTAAGAATGATTACAAGCTGGTAATTAGGTTAGTTCCAACATGACACACAGCAAGAACAATTTACACATGGTAAAATCAATATAATGCACAAAGGAGCATTCTAATTTTTCCATGTTTTTGCCTCAGATGTATGTTGGAGTCGTACTTTAAAGTTGTGAAAATGGTCACTGGGCCTAAATGAGGAATCCTAATGAGTCACACTGCCAAGAGAACAAAAGAAGCCCAAGAGGACGGGGGCCGGACCACTGTGCCAGCCCCCCCACCCTCTCCTCTGCACTCAACAAGCCAAGGCCACAACCCAGACACCTGCCGCAGGTGCTAATACATTCTCACCCTTTCTACCTTTACACCACGCAGCTCCTTCAGCTCACATACTGTGTATTTCTTCTATAGGGATGTGGAGGTTCTATTGTAAATGAATATAAATAAAGCTGTTTTTATATATAAATATATATAAATATATATACACACGTCTGTATAAAAAAAGATAAAGATGAGAACATATTCAGAGTTGTGCAGATTATGTCCTATAATGTCATGATTTAAAACAATGCTGCTCTTCAAACTCGTCGCCTAGACCTGAGAGACATTTTGTACATGTTAGTTTTGTTTCATTCGTTCGTGTGCGAGGCCCATTGCGGTTAGGTGGTTGAAAGCCCCTCCCCCTCATTTAGATGTCACTCTGCTGTCAGCTAATAAAAGCTGTATGTCCCCTTGAAGTCTACGTTCCACTCATAAGTCGAGTCATCCCTACAATCTAAACTCATAACGCACTTAGCAGACCAAATGTCACGCTTTTAGAGTCAACATGAAAAGGTATTCGTCACTCATTTTTTGATGCAAGTTGTTTTTCTTATATTTAATGAAAAAAGTAAAGTTTTATAAAAAATTATTAGCTCTTTTAAAATGCAACTGTCATCCACTTTTGAGGAAGCGTTGGATGTACAAGCTGAAGGTCACATTCACCACTGAGAGCATCTCAATGCTAATGCTTTTTTTTCTATTTGATAGAACTGCAGTATCCTGCTATTTTACCTTTATTTGGCAATACAACATATTAAAGCTGCAATCCGTAACTTTTGGCTCTCTATCACCAACTGTTCAAGTAACCTGCAATTTTGTTCTTCAAACAGTTATTTCCTTAACATAGATGCCAAGTTTAAATTCTGAACAACTGCTTTAAGAACAAGCTACAAAGGCATAGCCACAAAGATTATTGAAGTCAAACTGAAATGTCCTGCAACCCGAAAGCTGAAATCATCATAAATATCATTATAAATCAGGGTGAGGTAAAGAACCATTTTAAACACTGATCTGTTGTTTTTGCTCAAAAATTAGTTTGAAAGTGAACAAAAATCTGTTATTTTTTAAAAAGTTACATATTGCAGCTTTAAATAAAATTAGTTTTAAACTAATATTTCAGCTGCATTACCTAGAACAATGCTTAAAGTAAAGAAGTAAAAACATCAGTCTACAAACACACTGCGTGACACCTGTTGCCATTTACTAGACACCAGTCTAGCTGCAACATCCAACACCAACATCCAGTCAGCTGACCTCACATCAAGAGTGTCCAACCCCCTCAACCGGGTCTCGCTAGGAGAAATAACTAAAAGACAGGCTTAGCTCATAGTAAACGTAGAGGTGTATATCAACTTGTTAAAGTCCAGATTAAAGTTTTAAAAGACAAACCTGTTGCTTGCTGTGACTTACTTTGGTGTAAAACTGTTTAAAACTCTTTTTCTGTTGAGGTCGCAGGGGACCTGTTGTACAGCCCCTGACTTCCTGTCTTTGAGTTATTTCTGACAACTCTTCGACGGTTTGTACATCCCTGTTTTGCACGCACAGAGAATCATTTTATTTTGTGTCCATTTTTTTTATTAATTACTGATTGTATTTTGGTCAAAACTATGTGGTGATCAAATAACTTTTAATTGTTAATAAAAAGTACAGTGAAATAGGTTTTGTTTATAAAAATCATTGTCAAGAAAATTTCTTCTTGTTGACAATACACATTACTTTAAACGGCCACACTGAAATATAACTGCAGAGAACACAAACATGTTCTATGGGTTTCACTCAAAACTCAATGTCGAGTTACGTTTCACCCCAAAATCAAAAGAAATAAGTTTCATTTATCTCCAGTCTGTTCTTGTGGTCCTGATACAACAGAAAACATCAAAATACTCAATACTTTAATGCAAAAAACCATCTGGATGTATTAAATTGTAACATACCATTTAAATCAATATTATAAATCATACAGCCTTCATGCTGATTTTAATCATCTATCAATCAAAAATGTTTGAAAATACTACAGTAATGGGAATGTAGTAAAATAATTTTATTGTGAAATATGACCTGAATATGAATCTTTTACTAATTGCTTATAAACTAACCTTAGTTGACTAACATGCAACATTTGGTCCAAAACTCAACCAAGCCATTATAATAACCTTCATATTATAACATGGTTGTTTGCTATGATCACTCATGAGACATTTAAAAAATATTGGGGCATAAGGAAAACAACTTCTGCTGGGAACCATACTGATATTCAATATGCATTGTAAATGTGACCCAATCTCAGCTCTCACAGGAGGAATATGGCTCAGTATGTATGTATGTATGTATGTATTGCTTCACATCTCATGGTGAATTATTTACCAGTTCCTTTAAGAATTTCTCTCACCATCTTCTCAATGTCCTTGAAGACATCTGGATCTTCTATGGTGGGAGTGATCTATTCATTTAAAATGAGAAAGTTCTGCTTTACCATCTTGGTCTGAATACGGCCTAATTAACCTCCAAATGATACAAACAGTGATATATTAACTGCTAAAGGTTGGAGAAAAGGGATAAAAAATACCTTATAAGGCTTGCAGTTGACCAGGTTAGCGAGAGACGATCGTGGAATTTTTCCAGAGCGAGTTTTGGGAAGGGCTTTAACAAAGAAAACCTTTCTGAAAGCCGCCACTGGTCCGATGGTCTCCCTGACCAACTTCACTATTTCTTTCACCAACTCGTCATCGTTCCTCTGACAGTCTACAAACACACACAGAGAAGTATGCACAGACACTTTCAACAACACAAATTAGAGTACAAATTAATGTCCCATTGCTTTTTTAGGAATTATTTAGAGAGAGTTTCAGAGAGGCTAGCAATAGCAACCTAGCTTTGAAAACACTAAGCAATTTTAAATGGTATTTGTACGTCTTAACTTTTGATAATGGTTGCAAAAATGGCAAGCCTCTTATACAAGTATAATAAAACAGCCTAAAGAGCATTATTTTGTCCTGGTGGTTACGCCTAGTTTCAATTAGCATTAGCTGAATCTTCTTTTTAACAGTTTCAAGCACTATTTTGGTGTATTCATGTAAAAGCGCCTGTAGCTCATTGACTGCAGTTAAACAGCTGGAACACTGAAATAAAAGAAACATTTAAGTTCCAATGGTTCTCTTTATCTTCCATTTCTCACCATTTCTACGCACACATAAAGCCAGAGGTACGTGTCCCTTCAAAGAATCTTCAAGCCCCACCACAGCACAGTCCACCACAGAGGGATGAAGCAGAACTGACTACAACACACACACACACAAACACACAAGATACGATTTGTAGGCACAGCTGGTAGACAGAAGCACATGACATGTCTTGGGACATCTGGAACATGTTCACTGTCCTCGCACCTCTTCAAGGGCACCGGTCGATAACCTGTGACCTGCGACGTTGATGACATCATCAGAACGGGACATGATGTACAGGAAGCCCTCCTCATCCACAAAACCTGCATCCATAGTGTCATAGTAGCCCTGAAGGAGTGACAAAAATATTGATTGTGAGTATACAAGGGTTAAACTTTCAACTTACGGAATGAATGTTTTTAAACAGGGGTGCACATAACTGGTACGCAGGTACGCATGTGCGACAAAAACCTGGAATGCGTAATGTCACTTGAGTTACTACGCGCCTTCGCGTACTTGACCGTTACGTTATCAACACCACTTTCTCATCTAACGTTACACACGTTGCTTGTCAACAACTAAATGTCCAAAAAACAACAGACATTAAAGCAGCTTCTTTGGTGTTTCACCACCTACAAAGAAACGCCAACCTGAAGAAAATACTTTTCCGGAAATATGGCTCAAAGATGTGCCGCGGCTTGAAGCTAACGACGAGCACCCTGAAATGTGGTGCAAGATTTGCCGCTCGCATCCACATATAGCAGACAAAACAGTTGCGTTTTATAAAGGCTCAAAGAATTTCAACCATCCATTTATTTGACAAACATGAAAAGAGCAAGGAGCACATGAATGTGTATATATATATTCCTTTACTAAAGCGGCTAGGAGTAAATGTACATGAGGAGGACAGTGAGGAAGACTGCACTTATTAAGACCACACCACATATGGTGTACCAAACATCATCTGCTGGTACTCACCTGAGTAACTCACTAAAAAAGTCATGTGCACCCCTGTTTTAAAATACTGAGTAGTTATAAAATACTTGTTTTACCACCAGGTGGAGCTCTGCACTTACAATTATATCACACAATAACATTACAAATGTTGCTCAGGTCTCTTGGATCATCTTCAATAAAAAATAGCTGTTTTCTAGGATGTCTAAGAGGATACATGAATATTTTCAATATGTGTAGCTTGTGTATTGTTATGTACTTCAGCTTATATTTAATTTAGACATGGTGACAAATTACAATAAAGCAAAAATGTGTTTTGTTTTTTTATCTAAACAACAAATTGTAAATAAAAATCCTTACAGCAGACAAACAAGCAAAACCACAGTGAAATTGCTGTAAACAGGAAGATTAATGTAACCGACTGGGTCTGACATAAAACCTGCCTTGCAACCCAACAAATGCTTTTACCACTACAAATTCAAATGAGCAATTCATTAATTCTTCACAGCAATCACTGAGAAGACGACAGAGATGTAGATGATCTTATAAATAGTCTGATACTTCCCCTTGCTTCCAGTTCACATAGTATGCATGCTAAACGGTATGTGAGAGAAACAGTGTGTCCAAGTCACTGTATGCTCATAGCTGTTCCTGAATCAGCTGCTATTTTGACTTTTTCCACAGTTTCAGGATTTCTGAAGTGCTCATTCACGCATGCTTGTGTGGTTCTTGTGTGTGGAAACAGCGGCACATAAGGGCAGTGGCACGGTTAGACGGAGGTCACAGGTGTCTGTTTATAGAGTCATTTAAAATGGCTTCAAACTCGACTCAGCCAATCATAATCAAGGACCGGAGTTATCTGTTTTATAACAGTTCTGTGAAATGATAATTGGTCAGAAAAGGGCATGACAGGCCCGCTGACATTAAAATTGTCTAAAGCACTTTATTTGTTCTACAAACAATAGACATCATTTGTAACCTTACATGCCTGATTTTTGTGTTTGCTTACTAACTTACCAATATTACAGACAATTCCGCATCATTAACCGAGGGGTGAAAAAATCGTAACCACAATTAAAATACAATTAATCACCATGTTTATTGACTCATGCTCGGTATTCAAGGCTGTTCATCTGTAGTTCATCACATTGTACGACGTTACTTTAAACGGTAACATTTTCCAGCACTGGTATAAAAATATTTCAGTTTATTCATGAAATAGATCTCCAGCCCCTCAAGTTTCTCTAAAGCATTACAACATAAACTGACAGATTTGGTTTTGAGCAAAGCTTTTCTCCCATAATGACTGTATCCTCTGTGAGAACTCGTTCCACACGCTGGTCAAAGCAGCAGGTGAGTCATAATTATTAAAGGAACATGGTGAGCACAATCCTCTGATGGGATTATGACTGTTCTACCTGATTACTATCAAAAGCAAAACACCTAAACAAGCTCTTCTAGTTCCTCTAATGGCACTTTAAACTAACAACACTAAACTTTTCAGTTTACACCTTCATTACTTCATTTGCATGTGACATGGTACATTTAAGTCAATATTTTGTGAGCAGAGACATTACTAGTTGTTTTCTTAATATTGGTTATCGCTTTCTTAAATATCACCGATTGTGTACTGTATGCTGCGAACTATTTTTTAAAAATAGTATATTACGTTGTCATGCCATAAATTGAGTTTTGTGTGCGAAACCCAAAGCAACGTCAAAGCAAAGTTTCAGACAGCCGAAGCCCCATCATGTCTAACGCTGCACAATTTGAGTTTTAAAGTCAATCCAGCACATCCTTAATAAGTGAAATATGTATTTCTTAGTAGACACGGAGTCAGAAGCACACTGCACTATGGCGTACAGTATTCCTCAAGTATTTCGTTTAATTTATGTACAGTTAGATACCATATACTTTAGACATTATGATAGTATAGTTGTATGCTATTCTGAACATAACGTACCGTCGCTAAATAAAAATCTTGTAAAACCAGACACCGCTTCAAATTGGTATTTACAGATTTAGCCTTAATGGCTTGCAGGGTGTAAAACAACGTACCGGAAACTTGGTGAAATACAGGTCCTTAAACAGCTTGTGATTCTGCCAGAGACTAAGAGCAGCCCCAGGAGGAAGAGGAAGCCTGGGGAGAGAGAAAGAGAGATGCTTTCATGAAAAAACTTCAAAATGTGACCTTGTGCTTCTTTTAAGCATCAAACAGAATGAGGTCCTTCCACCTTTCGAGGTCAGACAATTCTTCAGAGTACAAACCTCTGACAGATTTCAGCTCAATTACAAAACACACTGGACTGTAGGGCAGAGAAAGATGTCTGTGCTAGTCTGTAATGTCATTAAAATACCTTCATTTGAAGGCTGTTCTCAGTAAACACTCACACAAACTATTCATTTCAATTGAATCAATGAATCAATCAGCGTGTCGTGTAATTCAGTGCTAGTTTTTAATAGACTGGCAGAACTTTCAAACAACCCCTGATTGACCAAATTACTCAGAATATTTCATTATAGGTTGTACGTGTGACATGAAACACCTTTTTAATATCCAGCCTGGACAATTCAGATTTCATTTGAATGAATTCAGATTTCATTTAAATCTGAACATGTTTCCGACAGGCTTTCAAACATGCTCCTGATTAAAATCTATTGGTGCACAGAAATGACAACAAAACAAACATCTATGAGATTAGTTTCTGGCAGCAGACGAGGACCGGTGTTTTGTCAGCTTAGACCAGTATTATACGTTAAGAAAGGCATTAGATAACAATTTTCCTGAGCAGACGCTATGAGACGAGACCATATTTGTCATTCAGCGCAAGTCTGTCTTAATGTCCTCGTAACAAGCCTGAGATTTTAAAAGATTCTCCTCTGCTTTCGCTTTGTGTCACTAAACCCTTTGTTGTGTAGAGGTGATTTGGGATAGATTGAAATGGAAGGCAGAAAAAAGGGGGAATATTTGGGAAGATCAAACAAAAGAGTTTATGCTTGCATCTCTGGGACACAGGTCTGTGCTTTGATACCTGACTAGGCCTGCTCTGTTTCAAAATATGAATGTCTACTTCATGAGAATAACTAATTGGTTGGGTGGTATATATACCATATAAAGCGCTAGAAAATAGTAGCAACATATCAAACAGTAGATATTTTGCAATACCACAGTAAACATAAACAATTAATATCCAATTAATATGGTTATTAATATCCATTTTTCTTTAATCTTTTTAAAGAACTGTGAAACTGGAAAGTTGGATTCCCACCATCTTATTCATGACACACGTGTCATACATGTCAGTGTCTTGCAACCAGAGGCGGGGGCCACTGGGGGCCTCAACAACCTTACAAGGGGGCAACAATAAGTCAAATTTACAATGACTTAAAACACATTAAAATAAGCATTACAAAAGCTCAGATATTTAGTATTGTTTTGTTTTTATACTGGCTACACGTATAACAGCTATCATTTTTAACAGACAGAATCTTTCTAGTTATGTCAAGCTCTAGAATATTTTATTGGGTTTAATTTAGAGTAGGGGGTCAAAAATTGTTGTGGACAATAGAGGGTCTTTACAAAAAATTAAAAAGATGTAAAAAAAAACTTACTTTACGACTATATTTCCCAGAGTTCTTGGCTTCACCCGCTGCATTTCATCATCAATCACTGTCACTAGGGCACAAAGATGAAGAAAACCAAACGTGACATTTATTGACTTTTTATTCGTTCATTAATGTATTCAGCACTTACAAGCAGTCAAAGGGAAAAAATAACACAAATACATAAGCTGAAAATGATTCTACAGTTTAAAAACGATTCAACTTGTTGTAATTAACAAGACTGGCGGCGAGTGTGACGATTCTCACCATTGTATCCAGGCACGGGTTTACCTGCTGTACCAGCAGGGGGAGTAAGTGAGCAACCCAGACCGATGCATGAGGCTGTGATGGCAGATCCACTCTCTGAAAGAGACCGAAACAATTTATTGAAACTAGGCAACAAAAACAACAATTAAAAACAACAATCACCATTTACATACAAAAGTCTTAAAGGTACAGCAGCAAAAAAAGTGGATTTATTTACCCCTGAATTAGGTGTGTGCCATATATATTGTGTGCACCAATATCTTAATTGTTCCTCTAAACAATATGTAAAATCATATTATTGAGAATGTCACTTGCTTTCAAAAAAACAGCACATTGCATTGAGATGTGTGTAGTACGACTATATAGTCAAAATGAATGTTAATTCAGCCGATCGCGCCGTCTCCGTCATCTTTTGTGTCGACTGTCTGTGCCTGATGCTCGGAAAGCAACAGGTGAAAAAATGTTACAAGGATACAGTTAATTTGTAAGAAAAAATCCAAATAGACTTTATTTCAAAGCCGCAATCCACAGTGATACAAGAACTCATGTTCAACAGACATGAGAACTTGCAATGCATTGCATTGCCAAGCATTTGCATATTGTCTAGAGCTTAAACTGCATTATAACAAAATAAATATACGTCACAGTATGTGAAAGACAACATGACGCAAAGCAAAAGGGTCACAAACATAAACGGCCAGAAGATTGTGTGTTTGTGTGAGAGAGAGAGAGTGTGAGAGAGAGACAGACAGGCGTGATGGCATCACAGCATGCAGCACCATGAGTCTGTCTGGCACAGCCTCTATGAGAGTAATGCATAAAGCTGAGACACTTTGTCCAGGTGACACGCAGCGTGTGGAGGCACTCACACAGCACGTCGGAACGTGTGTT
>JAZGTJ010012134.1:1844-16167 GCA_036877575.1 Botia almorhae
TTATTATAAAAGCACAGGGTTTCATTGTTATTATGAGTGTATACAAATAAAAATAGACCCTTTACAGATTCGAATGATGTATTGGTTGTATCCGTACGATCAAAAATGACGGAGCATTTCCGTTCTTTTCCGCGTTATCATGAAGACATGCCTCAAAACGCGCCGGCGCGTTTGTCGACCCCAGAAGGTTAACACACCTTTTCTGTTTATTTAGTGTGAAATGCTCCCACACCTTGGGTGACTTGGGTCGCACGGATTTCTCTGCCTCCGCCATGTATCTTTCCTCTACCTCCGCTCGTTTGTTTTATTATTTGTGCTCCGCTCTGTCTATGAGGCGCTGAACTCTGCTAGCATCAGTGGGCGAGAGAGACCGAGTGTGTTCACTCCGCTCCCCCTCAACTAAACGTTCTTTAATAATCAAATGTCTCCGCGTCGAGCGACACAACGAATCGATTATGAAATTCGTCGCCAACTCTTTTAGTAATCGATTTTTATCGATTTAATCGATACGTTGTTGCAGCCCTAAATCAAAGGAATGTTAAGTTTAAAATTAAAACGTTTAAATGTAATATATTTTTCTCCTGCTCCTTATTTTAACTGGGTCATAAAAAAATCAATAATTATCGATATCGACTGATATGAAACACTGATATCGCGATACAGTTTTTAGCCATATCGCCCAGCCCTACTGTGGCGGGACAAATTAGACTGTGGCGGGTGTTTCCCATTCTAGTTAACGAATGGGAAACACTGAAATGTATTCATATAAAGTGCAGCAACACCTCCCTCTTTGCCTTTTGGACGAGGCACATGCTTATAACAGTAATTTTGGTGGATTGACTCATTTAATGTAACGTAATCATCCCGTTTTAGCCATGTTTCTGTCAGACAGAGCACATCTAGGTTTTGATCTGTGATCATATAATTAACAAAAAGTGCTTTTGTAGAGAGAGCTCAAATATTCAGCAAGTCAAGCTTTATTAATTGTTTGTCTCTATTATGTACCTTTTTATTTGTTTAACATTGATTAAATTGCCATATAATTGGTTACGGGTTTTTTTGTATTTACCAGTCCGGAGGACATACACAGTCTCTATATTATAGTATTTAGTTGATTCTATGTGTTGCAAATTATGTGACATCTGTGGCATGTGCAGCTGGCAGACAGTTGGTTAAGCCAGTCTGTCTGCTTCCTGACCCGGGCCCCAGTTAGTCAAATATTAGTAGTTTTAGTAAGACTATATGCCAAATTTCTAGATAAACAAGCAGCTAGGGTTGTAACGGTATGAGATTTTCACGGTATGATAATCGTCTCGGTTTCGTGGTATACGGTATTAAACTATCATTATTATTATTATTATAATCATCAGCTCCAATGACCCTTAAATGAATAAAAAGAGATATGGTTTTTGGTTGAACATGGTTTATTGTCACAAACTTTTTTTTTAATGAAAATATAAAAAACTTATGGAAGTATGAGTCTACACAATAGTAATGTTTCAGTCATTATTTCTTCAGGCTAAACCAAACTTTTTTTTTGACAGGTTGTACTAAACACCTATGACTTTCAGTTAGTGTATTTAATGATTATTCTTTTAAATAAAATTATAAAATGATCATTAAGTGTTCTATATGTTCATGTGTTCACGTCTTCACATAGTGAGTGAGACAGCAGACGCTTTAAAAACCATGAGCATCATGCGTACTTGAGTGTGTCCTAGATCTACAAGGCGAAACGGCACTGCTCATTCATACAGAGACACACAGAATATAGAATTACAATATTTAGCAGTCTTTTTGCGCTGTATATTCACAGACACGCACATCGCGATTTGATTTACTGTACAGCTATATTTTGATTTAATCATCCATCTATCTATCAAATCGCACATTTTACGTGACATCTGTATTATACTGTAAATGACTCCAATTACATGACTGGATTCCGGGATTCCCTCTGCATCACGGAGGGAAGATGTGCGCGAATATGGGAGAACATGTTCAACGTATTTCCTCCTTTTGCGGCCACTCTTCGTCCACATTTCTTGCAAACTGGATATCCATCTTCAAGGACAGCCCCGCGATCATTTTTCGGATACCCAAAATATTCCCATACTGCAGATTTAAAAAACATTTTTGGCGGGAGATAGAGATTAGAATTTGCAGCCTCTGTCTTGGACATTTTCGCCGCTGTACAGGTATGGGTGGAGTCTAAGCAGTCAAGTGGAAAGAAGTTGCATATACACGGCAGCGCTGTGAGATCGGTTTCATTTTTTTTTTCAACACTGCGGATAAGCAAATGTACATGTCAATATCGCGATAAACCGCCATACCGGTATACCGTTACAACCCTACAAGCAGTGCCAGCCCTAGAGGGATAAAGGTCACCTCTTTTTAACAGGTCAGGTCTACCCCAAAAACGTTTCCAATTATCTATGTAACCTATATTGTTCTGTGAACACCACGTATACATCCAGTCATTTAGTGATGACAGTCTGCTATGTATTTTGTCACCACGATAAGCAGGGAGGGGGCCAGAGAATATTACTGTGTCCGACATTGTACTAGCAAGTTCACACACCTCTTTAATATGTTCCGTACAATAGAATCTCCGATAACTAGGACACTTTCAACAGGTGTCTCAGTGGGTGCATCACTGAGTGGGGAGAACCTGTTTGAAACTGTGATCGGAACGCAAGAGCGGTGTATTGTCCTGCGGCTATGCCGTCTCAGTCACAAAGTTTCCCTGCTGCGGAGGATCTACGACCAGAACTGAACAATGTATGGACCTAGTCGCATCCAGAGTCTGGTCTAAAGCCCTATTACTCTTACTATCCTCAAGTAAAGTCTGGATGTGTGTCTCTAATTCTGAAATCTTCTCTGTAAGCCTAACTATTTCCCTACATTTATCACATGTAAAACCCTCAGCGCTGACAGAGAAGGCTACACTTAACTTGTGGCAAACAGTGCATGTTACAATAACAGGAGAAGATGCCATGACTCACCATGTTTTACAAGTTATTCTTACTTAACACAGTTGTTTGATAAACTCAGGCAGATAAAAAACGCAAGAGATGAGGACAATATAGACAGTAAACACAGAAAACAGTTGACTGGCTAACGCGGTGCTAACCGAACTAAGTCGTCTGTAATGAATAACAATCAAAAGCTAGCGGTATCTAGTTAATTCAATATGATGTAAGCAATACACAAACAATCTACATTAATAACTTAGACACCAAAAGTAATGAGATAAGAAAATAGTGAAAAAAGAGAGTCAGAGCCAGGCTAAGCAGAGGCACAAACCACTTGCAGCAAGTCAGACAGGAACCAGAACTAATAAATGATAAATAATGGGAACTATATACTTTTATACTTTTAAGTGTGTTAAACAACAGGCATTATTCAGTGAGAAATGTTTTAAACAATAGTATGCTAAATTGTTGCCATGACCTTAACATTGCATGTTGGATTCAGTGATCAGGGCATCCAGTTATCATCTCGGCAATAAAAAATGTTTTATGGTTTAAATGTCTCAAACCGGGCCAGTCGTATAAAATTTTATGTCCGAAAACATGTTAAAAAATCATGGCAGTTTGCATCAAGTGCATTGCATTGTGGGATACAGTTTTCTGCACTGTGTGCTTCATGGTTTACTGCACATTTTGGCAAACGCAGAATATCGTCCAGGAATTTTATACATGCAAAAGATTCACGTATTGTTTACAGAATGCGTGCTAAAAACCTCAGAAATAGTAGTAATGCCCTCAAAATACAGCTTGAAAAAGCAAAAGATTTAAATTTTAATTTAATTTTAAACATTCTTTAATTATAAACAATCTAATACCTAATTGTTAACATTTATAAGTGAAAATCAGAGTAAAGTGGATTTAGCATGACCAAAATTAAATTTTTGCCTGCCCTTTGTTCTTTGTTTAGATGCACTAACAAAACTAAATTGTTTGTTTAACCTTTCAGAAATAATATCTGAGGCATTTACAGTTCTTCTTCCCCACCTTCCTGGTATGTCTTTCTCTTTGCCTTGATAAATGTGCCTTTATTTAGCCCCTCTTTACCCTTGCCAAAATAAACTTGATTGACTGATTGATTTTTCCCTTCTCTGTCTGACACACACACTCACTTACAGTCCCTGGCACTAATAATGGTACCTGGGCGAGTTTGTCTGCTTTGTGTGTGTTTGTTTGTGTGTGTGTGTGTGTGTGTGTGTGTGTGTGCGTGCGTGTCTGTCTGTCCTTGCTGTGTTGCTTTTTTTTAGAATGATGTCATCAATGTGATGCCATCCTGGCCTCTGATTGGTTAAGCATGAGTTGCAGAGATTTAGGGAAATTGAAAAAGTGACAAGACAGGATAAACAGAAACTAAAATCATATCTCAACTGCATTGGACTTTTTTTTTTTGCTTTTTACATTTGAATGAGAGGAACAGGAACTCCTCATGGCTTATGAATGTTGTGCATGTGCACATACACTATCACTAATATTTGCATTCTTGCAAAGAATGGAGAATACATGGCCTTGTACATTTTACATTTAGACATTTAGTCATTTAGCTGATGCTTTTATCCAAAGCGACTTGTGGACAAGAAAGCAACTTCAATTACAAAAAGAGGCAACAGTGAATAAGTGCTATAGACAGGTCTCAGGTATTTCAACACAGTATAAGAAGGTTTTTTTTTTAAGAAGTAGAAGTGGCAGTGTGTTAGTAAATTAGTCAAGGAAGTGAAGACGAAAAAGATGAGTTTTTAGTTGTTTCTTGAAAATGGCTAATGACTCAGCCATTCTGATGGAGATATGGAGTTCATTCCACCAACCGGGCAGAGTGAAAGAAAGAGTCCGGGAAAGCGATTTCTTCCCTCGTTGGGATGGAACCACAAGGCAACGTTCGTTAGCTGAACACAAATTCCTGGTGGGCACATGCGTGTGAAGAAGTGAGAGCAGGTAGGGAGGTGCGGATCCAGTAGTCACCTTGAAGGCAAACATCAGATCCTTGAATCTGATGCGAGCGCTATTGGCAGCCAGTGCAACTGGATGAACAGTGGCGTGACGTGTGCTCTTTAAGGCTCGTTAAAGACAACTCTAGCTGCTGCATTCTGAATCAACTGCAGGGGCTTGATAGAACAAGCCGGAAGCCCTGCGAGGAGAGCTTTGCGTAGTCCAGTTTGGAGAGAACCAGAGCTTTAACGAGGGGTTGTGCTGCATGATTCGATAGGAAGGGTCTGACCTTCCTGATGTTGTAGAGGGCAAATCTGAAGGAATGAGCGGTTTTAGAGATGTGGTCAGAGAAACTCAGTTGATCGTCGATCGTTACTTCAAAGCTTTTGACCGTCTTGGATGGAGAGATGGTTGACCCTTCAATCTAAAGTGAGAAGTTGTGAAGAAGAGATGGGTTGAGTGGAACCATAAGCATTTCTGTTTTGGCAATGTTGAGTTGAAGGTGATGGTCCTTCTTCCAGCACAATATGTCCGTCAGGCAGGCTCAGATGCGAGTTGGTACTGTGGGATCATCAGGGTGGAAAGAAAGGTAGAGCTGAGTGTCATCAGCATAGCAGTGATCGGAAAAGCCATGTTTCTGAATGACAGATCCTAGAGACGCCATGTAGATTGAGAAGAGGAGTGGTCCAAGAACTGAGCCCTGGGGCACCCCAGTATCTAGTTGTTGCAGGTTGGACACCTTTCCCCTCCAGGACACCCTGAACGACCTGTCCGAGAGGTAAGAACTGAACCACCGGAGTGCGGTACCTGAAACGCCCAGTGATTCGAGCATCGTCAGGAGGATCTGGTATCAAAAGCAGCTGACAAATCCAGCAGAATAAGAACTGATGATTTGGAGTCTGCTTTAGCAAGTCTGAGGTCTTCAACAACCGAGAGCAGTGCAGTCTTGGCCGAATGACCTTTTTCTGAAGCTGGATTGGTTGATATCCAAGAGGTTGTTCTGGGAGAGAAAGGACACAACTTTGTTTAAAATCTTGGCCATGAATGGAAGCAGGGATACTGGTCTGTAGCTTTCAAGAAGTGTTGGATCTAGGTTAGGTTTCTTTGTATATGTTTATGTATGTTACTTTGCCGTGTTTGTAAATGGTTTTTGAGTAACCAGGGCACGGCCTGCAAAATTAGGCCGTGACATTAACTTTGTCAAATAAAGTTTAAATGTGTTTGGGATGTGAGCAGTGTGTGCTTTAACACCATATATCTAGCTGAGGGTAAATACCATGACAGTTGGTACCTTCAACTGGTACTTTCAACTAAGTGTTTCCCTTTAAATAAATACAGTGTAAAAATGTTTTCAGAATATTTGTGTCATTTTAACTACTTTTATTGATGCCAGTGTTTAATATGTGTGCTGTCACAGTTTTGTTGTAGCAGTTTTATTAGAACTTATAGTCACATGGTAAAAAAAAATTAAGAGTTCTTATCTTTGTTCTCTCTCTTTCTTACACACACACACATACAAACACACAGAGGTGGAAATGAAGATACCCTCAGATGGAGTGTTATACAAATAGATGACAGTAAATCACTTTGCTCTTGTGATCGTTTGCTTTATGCAGAAGCTGCTTTTCACTTCCATATTGACACTGCCTGTTGTTCTTATCTCCCCAGTATGTGGTCACTTTTTATCTTTTTATCTTTTTTATGCATGCTCTGTACTTTGTGTGCACCGTCTTAAACTTTGTGTCATTCTGTTGTCATGGTAACACAAGAAAGCTCATTGGGCTGCCATAGTAACTGAATGCAACATATTTAGGTAAATGTGCATCTTAACAGAGATTATCTTTTCTCACACTTCCAGTTTGGCTGCCCCTTCTTCTGTAACAATATATTTCCTACAGCAAATGTCTAACAAGAATATCTAAGAACAACATCTTTGTATAAATAAAGCAAGTATCTAACAAGAATATCTAAGTTTTAGTATAAATACCATAATAAGGCTTGATGCCTTATTGTCGACTGTACAAATCTCTAATCAAGATCTCAATGTAAAAATATCCCACAACTAAAAGAGAGCACAAAGGTCACTTACAGCAGGTATTTACAAATTAAGCCAACATTCTGTGGTTTGATTTAAACTTATTAGTGGTGTTTGCACAGCAAAGCATTACTTTTATTCTCTTGCATACTTATAATATTGTAGAAACATCATACATGGGTCATATCGATTGGCTTAGTAAGCAGCAACAAATGGTGACATTACAACTTCATAGCCATGCCTTAGCAACCAATTACAGTACCCTGCAACCACCCCATTTTCTTCCAAAAGATAAGAGGCATCATCTTGGCATCGATGCATAACATCATAAGTCATATTTCAATATATCTGTCATGCTGTCATAAATCATGCTACTATTATGTTAAATGTTAGTTCACATGCTATTTCATGCTAGCATCATGTTGAATCATACAAGCATCATGCTAAAACATGCTGACATCATGTTAGGAGTGTACTACATCTTTTAAAGGGATCAGACGAGATCAGACCAAAAATCCCACAGACTTACATTGATAATGTTCAGATTAGCCAACAGGCTGATGTTTGTTTAAATTCCTTTTTCGTTTAATTTAAATTTGTTTAATTCATCATCCATCACCGGGTACCCTAGCAACCACTCACCAGCATCTTAGAAACCACCCAGGGTACTCTAGCAACCATACAGCAAAGAGTTTAGCAACCACCCCGGGTACCCTAGCAACAGCAAAACAACAGCTTAGCAACCACCCTGGGTACCCTAGCAACAGCCAAACAACAGCTTAGCAACCACCTTAGGTAACCTAGCAACCCAATGTACCCAACTACTTCAATCTTAATCAAACATTAGACTAGGCTTTCTGAAGCCAACAAAGTTTGTTCACAAACTTCACTTCTCTAGGTTTAAATTAATTTCACACTATTCAGCGGTGTGAGAACCTTTAAATAGAAAAAACTTAAATTAGTCAACCCGAGTGCCCAAAACAGTTAGAAACAATTATTTTGCATGTATATTATGTAAGAAGGTCTTAGAATACTGTACAGTTTGAAGGAAGATGCATTATGTAAAACAAGGCATTCTAATGCATTAGTCTCAAAGCTGTAGTGGAACTAACTTATCCAGTGTGATGCAGTTTCTGATTCTGATTCCAGATCATAGCATTCAGGTTTTACACATTTTAATGAACCCTTTATGCCATGAGCTTGGTTTTTATGTGGTTAAGAGCGTATTTTGGAAATTGTGTGTATAACTTCTAATGTGGCGTATCAATTAGGGCTGGGCGATATGGCTAAATTGTATCGCAATATCAGTGTTTCATATCGGTCAATATTGATAATTATTGATATTTTTTATGACCCAATTAAAATAAAGACCAGGAGAAAAATATATTACATTTAAACATTTTTATTTTAAACTTAACCTTCCTCTGATCATAATCCCCTCTAAGCATCTGGCTCCAAAGGGTGAGTGCGGCTAAGGTGGTACATCAAGTTCGTGGTATTACCAGTCTTGGCGGGGACGACGGTCTCGCATAATTTGCAGACGACATTGGTCTGACTACGGTCAGACTTACAATATCCAAAAAACTGCCATACTGGCGAGTTGATTTTTCCTCTTTTATTTACAATTTCCTCGCTCGCTGCGGCACTCATTTTCTGCTTATGAAGAGGAATCCAGCAGACCAGCACGAGACAACGATATGGCGCAACCAAACGTGATACTGTTACATGATTGGCTGTTAGCGTGTCACTCCCTACGTTGCTAGGTTACCAGAGAGCGAGTACCTTTGTTTATGCAACCAAACTTGCTTCGCAACCTCTGTTTTCTTCCGATGAAGAATAAAATATATCGAACGTTTTATCGAACACATTTTTTATTGATATCGATCACGTGTCTATCGCGATACATATCGTTATCGTTTTATCGCCCAGCCCTAGTATCAATGTTAAGCTAGGCTTTCTTAGAGCCTATATAAAGTATGCAGTTTTAGCAGGTGGATGCATATGCAAGCTGACTACCGGGCACACAAGCAGAGGTGTGAATGTGTGCATACCATGTATGCATATTTCTTTGGCTAGGCTTGTTTAAAGATTATGCAGTATTAAGATCTGTTCATTAGAGAACACTGGCCAAGCTGCTTGAGCTGTACTAGTACTGAACTTTTAACAGCTGGTAAAAACAAATGCAGGATGGAAAGAAAGTTCATTGTAACTGAATGAGGTTGAGATGGGAATTGATAATCACTTGATATCCCATAGCAACTATTAGATATTACTTAATAGCAGCTATCATTCAATATTACAACAGTTAAACATAACATCATAAAACATAATGGTTAAAACATAACATCATAATGTTTGCAAATAACAGCAGAATGCAAAAAATATTAAGTATGTTCTCACTTTGTGTTTCTATACTATGTGATTTATGAAAAGCGTAAGTTCTTGCTAAGTGGTTACAGCAATATCTTATTTGACAGCAATTTCGAATAAATTGTTAGGTTTATTATTAATAATCACCAGATTAAACGATTCCTTTGCCAAATAATATAGTTCATTAAACAAACTGCAGGCCGTTTATGGTTGCCAGGCAAGGTAGCTGCCAGGAAGTTGCTGCATATAGGTTTTAGCTGATATGCATCATGGTTGAATGTTTGTAGCTGTCCATTTGTGCATTTATATTACAAACATATTGCACATATTGCAGACAATAAACCTGTTATTATAAGAAATAGCTTAACATATTGGAATAATATTGGAATAATAATATTTTTATTTGTGGGCTCTCTGTGGTTGACTGGAAAAGCTTAGATTGGTGACTGGCACACAGGCAAGTAGATTTACACTTTTGTGGTGCTGCTGAATAGGAACATACCCAAGCGAGTGGGTCTATTTGTGCAAGTTTGATATGTGGATATGTGGATTTCTGAACTTTGGAAATTTGATTTTGTGTATAACACTTAGAAGCCCATTGTATGTTCTTTACTGTTGATTGAGGAAGGCAGTTGGCATGTATATCTGAAGAGGATGTGGTCAACAGTCACCATCTATCTGTTACAGCCTTTGCTGGGTCCATGGCATAAAATAAGTCTTCCTCTTTAATGCTCCTACTTTCTAATTAAATTGCAATTAAGAGACAAAGAGAGAAAAGGGTGTATAAAGTAAAAAAATGGGAACAAATTAGGCTTAGAGTGGGATGCATAATGACAATAAAGTGGTAGATTGATTCAGAGAGAGCGTGATGCTGAAAATGGAGAATAGAAAAGAGAGGGAGAGTGCACACTGTTATTTCTCTGTTAGTTGAAACACTCAGCGCAGGGTTATATCGTTTCCTCTTACGCGCCTGCACACAACATCACCACAGACACGCCCACAATCAGATATCGCTCTTATGAGCGCATTTCACAAAAACATACATGCACATTCACAAATGAATGGGCCCTCTAAACACGTCCACACTAAGAGTCCCACGTAAAGTAACCTGTGCATTGTTGTGAGAGGTTAGTGTATGTGTCCGGAGTGTGTATGTAAGGTGTGTTTTGTTTCCATTTTCCGTTGCTGGTGGTTCGTTAAGGGCATAGCATCTCCTTTCTCCATCTGTGCATCGGTCTCCAATTCAGAACTGAAAGACCTGCATAAATCCATGCACCTCTTATTTTCACACACATAAATATCAGTGATTTTTGCGATTCTCTCCACTGCACATGCGCTCTCTATTAGAGATCGACCGATATGTTTTTCTTTTTATAACCGATGCCGATGTTTAGAGGTCGGGTCAGCCAATGGCCGATATGTGCTGCTGATTTTTTTTTGGCAGATTTTTAGAGCCGATATCTTGGAAGTTTTCCCCTTCATTTTGCATGCTAAAATGTTCCACTAATAATGAGTGGATGCACAACATACTTAACAACTTAACATCATTTATTGAACACTGACTTATAAATAAAACAGGTAATATAAAAAAACTGAATGTTTTAGAGCATTTATCTAGCAGATTTTTTCAAGTTTGTTGGAACATAAATGTAAACTTAAATATACATTTAAATAAAATAAATACAACTTTATGAATAAAAACCAATTAAACGAAAAAAATAAAACCAAAACTAAAAATGTAAAAATATGTGAGGTGGTGAGATATGTCTGTGATACATTACTCAACGTTGCAAAAACATGTAGAAACCATTTTAGTTCCCTTGAGCGCAAACACAAATTTGCCGATCGGGTCAGTCGCACATGGTGCTCCTAAATATTTTTTCATAGTCGCACATAGTAATTTTTAGTCGCAAATGCTAGTAAAATGGTCGCACTGTAGAGCCCTGATTACATAGTTGATGGAAACACACGCAGATGCGCATATTCTTGAGCTGAACTTTCATTAATGCAAATAAGTTGGATGGTACCCGGCTATTGTTTGCATTAGAGGTGCGCGGATGAGCTCAAACGTCACCCAAATCCGCAGTTTCAAATAAATTGAAGCAGGCGTGGGCGCATCCGGTGCAATCATCAAATATATTTAAAAGGAAGCCGGCGCCACAGTCTTGACCACATCACTGTCTGTGATGTGATTCAAACTTTATCTGGAATGTCACCGTTTCTGTCACTGCAACGTTTCGAACAGGCGAACACAGACACACACAAATGATATCGTCTGCTGATGAAAAACGTATTTAAAACGGGTTCATATTTTAGAAAATGTAGTTAATATTTGCATCATTATTGATTTGTCTCATCCACCCGCGACCCACCCGAAAATTATCAGAATGCATTTTTTTAATACCCAACCCGCGGATTATCCGAAGCGCCAGCGGATATAACCGCCATCCGCGCATAACTAGTCTGCATCAAACCATGCTTCCGAACAAATGTCATACACTGTCCTGGGCTGCTCCAGGACAGTTCTGCGTCTCCCAGCACTGTGCTGTCTGTTAGTGGGGCGGAGTAACGTAGCAGCAAACTGCTGATTGTTTTCGACAACCGTCCTCAAAGTTAACTGCAAGTAAGCGAACCTTCAACCAGCTGTAGCATTATGCCAGTTCCAGACGGTTCTATGTTATTCGTTTTTTTCTTTCCCTAAATGAAGCAACACTTCATAGTTTACTAGTGATATATAGGAAATATATGGCCATGGGACTTTAAAATTTAGAATTTCAGCCTTACCTTTATCTTCCAGTACTGTTGTTGAATAATAATAGCAATAATAGGTTATGACAGAATTTTTACAACCCTCTCCGTCAAAATGACGGACAATGAGAAAGTCTAACGCAACCTCTGATATATATATATATATATATATATATTTTTTTTTTTTTTCCCCACATTTACAAGTTACAAGTGGAGTTTATTGTCATTTCAACCATATACAAGTACATAGTAAAACGAAACAACGTTTCTCCAGACCTAGGTGGTGCATAAGACAAACACTGAACATCAGACATACAGGACGACATAATTAAACATAATATATACATAAAGTGCAAACGTGCAGACATAGAGCATAGTATGAGCATAGTAAGTCCCAGTGCAGCGTCGACCAGTACACAGTTCTGTAAAGAAAAGTAAACCTGGTGACAGTAACAGCTGTAAACAAATGTAAGCATAAGTGTTAACAGTAAACATACCAGATGTGCAAAAACATTTAGATAGATCATATATTTAAGATAAATTACAGGCGCCTATAGTCTCTTTACCATCCTTTTTGTGTACTTTCTCATTTTTCTTCTCTGCTGCTGTCTCATAATGCTCTTACAATGCTCTAAAGGTGGATGAAATAACACTGTGATATTTAATCTTGTTTTAGATTCAACACAGTGAAGAATAATGATAAATTGGCCTTTTTGAATTACAGAATCATTTGATTTACCAGCATTGTTGTAATGCCATTGTGGAACACCTTCAGACATGCTTTGATCTGTTTCTTTAGATTTTCAGGTCCTTGAAAACATACTTTGTTTTCCTTCTCTTTTATTTATTACAGAGTCTTCAAGAAGTCCAGCCCTAACTGCAAGGTAAGATTTCCTGGAGTGTGTTGCTCTCTCTATCTATATATCTATATCTCTTTTCCTGTTCACCTCTAGAAACTACTTTCAACTGCCTATTCAGCTGCATCTGCTAAATCTTTCTGATTTATTTTTTGGTTGGTTGTTTTAGTTCGTAGGGGTTTCTTTCTTGGTAACAACTAAATTGTTTTTCACAGTCTCTGCCTGCTGTTACAACCACATCTGTGCTAAGTTATCTCTAGCTCCTCATCTCATTTCTCTCTGTAATGGATAGCTATTTGTATGTGAATCATGTGTGTTGAGATTGCGCCGCCTAGGAGGATTTTCTTCAGGAAGGGAGTAGAGCAGCTAGGGGTCAGCTCGGCATGCCTTGGGCTGTTTGTTAAATTGTTTGTGTGTGTGAGTTGCCGGCTGTTGCATTATCTCGAGGGTCTTTGTGTAACAAGTTCAAACTTGTGGTGTCTTCCAAAGATGTTTCTGATTTTCCTTCACCTAGCTCACAGTCTACTTGGGGAAGAGGGACTTTGTGGATCATTTAGACCACGTGGATCCTGTGGGTAAGTCAAATTGGAGATCCCACTGAAAGTATTTTAAGAAGTACTGTATTTGAGTTAAACCAGTGAACTATCTTCTGCATCTTAACAGTTAGCTGAAAGATAGCATCTTGTGGCATCCCTTAATGCTTAATGTTGATGGAAATACTATGTACATATTAATTGTCCATTTAACTGTGCACATTAATACAGTTTTCCCAGGGGACATCTAACACTGAGTGTTTCATGGCAGCCAGTCACAAGAGACATCAGTCTGGGCGATACAGGTGTTTAAGGCACTAATTAAGGCATTTGTTTGTATGGGGGTGTAGCTCTGACCATGTTAATGGTCTCTGATTAGTAAGTGTGCTGTATCTTGCTACAGCTTATGTGGAAGGTCAAATCACCTACATTCTGAATTTTCAGAAATGTCCTTGCATATATTTCAAACATTGGACTTGGACAAGTGTAAACAGTACTTTTTGGGAACTTTCACTCTCTAAAGTTAGCTCACTCTCTGTATTTTGTCTTCTTTTAGATGGGGTGCTCTTAATTGACCCAGAATACCTTAAAGACAGAAAAGGTAAGAAACACAGAAAACATTGATTTACTGTATCTCAATATTACTGATACAGCTTGTATATGCCTATATTTATATCATGGAAAAAAATCTTATCACTGTGTCCTAAGCAGACAGAATTCCAGTGATGAGTGTTGTGTCTGTCCACACTGAACAGAGAAAACGCTATTGTTTATATATATATGTATGTATGTATGTATGTATAATATATATATATATATACATGTATA
>JAZGTJ010012135.1:0-16165 GCA_036877575.1 Botia almorhae
CCCTTAACTGGGTTTAGATTTTACACTGGACATGTAAAGCCAGTATCAGTACCATCAGTACTATTAACCCATGCACACAGTGTCAGAATTGCGGATCATACAAAAACATCTTAATAATCAATCACTGAATTTCAGTACATTACCCTAAACTATTGAAGTCTAGTGTTGTGCTAAACTATTAACTGCACAACCACTGAAAATGAAAGCAGGCTGTATTTCTTGAATTTTGATGGTGTCATTCTCAACTGTCCATCATTGTGTTTTTTGCTGCACAAAACACAATGTGATCATCACAAATCATGGGTCATATTGGGCCCAGGTCAAATTCTCTTTCACTTGATATAGTTTTGTTCATGGTTTTCTGGTATGAAGGCACATCGCACAACCTGTCCATGTCGAAACCAAACTGAATCTAACCAACTCGTCTAGCTTTTATCAAGACTACCTTTCATCTCAACAACAAAAGAAGTGCTCTCTCCTCCTTTAATACATTAATGATCTTGTTTATTTTGCACAATTATATGGGTAGCTGCATATATATGATACTATCAGAGGCTACTTTTATCAATCCCTGCTGAAGGGTCAAAACTGGCTCTGATTGGTTGATTAAAAGACAAGAAGAGTTATAGTTAATATGTAAGACTGGTGAACAATCTATGTGCAATATAGATGTATATAGCCCAGGTATCTTAACAACAACATGGCTTTTAAACATACAGATTATACCTTTATTACCTTCTTAACATCAGAGATCAATGGACGCACAATGACACATGGATTAGATATCGAAAGAAACGTTAATGATTGTGAATGTATGGTCTTATCAATTCTTTTCACATGACTGACAAATGAGCATGTCCTCTTTGCTCCACACTCAGTGTGTTCTATCAGCACCTAAAGTCCAGGAGAATAGATAAATAGTGGTGCCTATTTATCTGATGGTTTAGTGACCAACATATACAAGGATTTCCGGGACTCCACATTATGCATATAGTAGATAATCCGTAATAATGCAATTCACACGACCTATTAACTCCCAAATAATGTAAGCCTTTAGAATAAGTGATTAATACTGAAACTCAGTCAAGCAGCACAAAAAGAGCATGAAGATTCATACCTCTGTCCATCTACAGTGCAAAGAGATACAGCCCACAAATCTGGGCTAAATTTGGCAAGCTGAGGAATGTAATCAGCAACCTGGTAATTAAAAAAGATGATCACAGCTGATCACATTTCATCACAACTTTTTGTCTTTTGGTTCTTTAAAAAACTAATTTTTAATAATATTTCTTACCAGTCCACCAGAAAGCTTTCTGCCTTTCTCATAAAGTGTGTCGATATGGGAAGTAAATGATGGAAAATCAGGGATAACAAACTTCTTGCGGAAGGCCTGAGTCAGGAGTACAATGTTGCTCTGAACACACCTGAGGAAGGAAAAATGTTAAAACGTTTGTCCAAGTGGAACTGGTTTGATCACAAAACCTGGTGTGACATCATCAAAACATTTACAGTGTGAGAGAGGAAACAGGGTCTGGACTCTGAAAACCTGGAGGACCCACTACATTTGCCAAAATGTGCAGTATATAGCCGAACACACTGTACTTGAAACTGTATCCCACAATGCAATGCATGCAATCGTAACCTTTCTACATTTGAACCAGAAGTAATATCGACTGTAATTTTTTAACGTTAATATTTGTTAACTCTGGGCTGATTATGGTTTCATAGCTGTAGGATCGTCAGCTCACTTTTTGAACAGGTGTCGGTCCAGCATCATACCATCTGATGTGGATTTTAGGGTGATTTTCAACATGTCCATACATTCTTTCAGCCGTGGATCTCCTGTCCGAAGTCCAGTGGCCTTCAGAGCCTGTATTTAAACACACACACACACATAAACAAGACATTACCATAAGCACACACATCATATTTTTATTTGCATTACTCATTACAATCATGCTATGTTTATCTTTGTCGGAAGGGTTAGATAAGATAGTCTTGGTGTAATAAAGCATGGCTCTGGTGCTGATGATAGTAACATACACACTAATAACATCCCAGCTCTAACTGTACACACTGATCACACCATCACCGTCCCTGGATCACACTACAACACATGGCCATACACTGCAGCTGACCTACTAGCCGAAGAATACATAATCCTATAATAACAATATTATAATAACAATCACACGTGAGGGAGGCTGAGAAAGTGCCGTCACTCACCGTAATGAATTTGTGAGCTGGGATCTTCTCCTGACCTTCAGCAATACTGTAAAAGAGCAGATCCTCCAGGCTGGGCAGAATTCCAGCTTTCCTTCTCCTGGAATCAGAGGGAAAACATCAGGTGACTGACACAGAGTGAGCTGACCGTACTGACTACCACTTTGACAGACAGCATGTCACAACATAGTGTGGAGTGACGCAGGTGTCCGCCCATGTGTTACAGTGCACAGCAAGCTGATTGGAGAATTTGGTTAGTTGTGTAATAAACACAATCCGTTTTTGGGGAGGAACATTCTCAATTTAAAAAGCAACAACAAAATGAGTGAACAAGATGAGTCATCAAATTAGCTGATAGTTAATTTAGCAGATTTGTAAGAGTCAACTAGCTAACTAGTAAATGCTAAAATACATACTACAATCCATAGAAGTCCAGTGTTCATTTCATTGGGTTTTTTAAGAAGACGTTTTTAAATTACCACTGTTGATTGTAAATTCGAATCCTGATGATTTGATTGGTCATGTCACAGGTGCATGATCAAGACTGCTAATTTAATTTCCTAATCCTAATTTAGCCATTGCATTATCACATTTGGATGGCCTTAATTCTAATAGTGCTCTGCCTAAGCTGTTGTGGCAGTGAGCCACAGCATCCTTCAGAAGACAGCCCAGCTAGAACTGAACTTCCCACCAGCCTGCCATAACATTATCTGATAAAGTGATGACAGACATGCGCAGACACCATTAACCCTTCAGTGACCTCACTACTGCCTGCATCTGATACAATAACTTCCCACAAGCGTTTCTTTTTTGCTCCATTCATTTTCCTACAAGATATTTGAATGTAGCTTATCTAAATATATAAAACACTTTTATCAGCAGTGTGGTTTTTTTAATTAAATATACAAACTAGGGCTGCAAGATATATTGAAATATCACAAATATGCACACTGTAATATGCATATCACAATGGTTTGCAGTAAGTACATGGTATTAATACTTAAGTTATAAATAGTCAAAGATTCAGGTAAAAAAAGATGGTGTACAAATGTTTTAATATAATTTCAATTGATTTTACAAACTTTACTATTGTATCAAATATACCAGTTTTCTATATCATGCAGCCCTAACACAGACACTGACAAAAATCATTTTGATTCATGTTAGATTCAAAATGAATTTGTGATGATTATGTATTAGAGGGAGTGAAAGTGACCAGGAAAGTAAAAAAGAGGTTACACAGGACAGTAGAAAGACTGGAAATGACAAAAATAAATCATACTTACAAACAAACAGCACACAGAGCAATGAGGGATAGAAAACATGCAGAACACATCAGCCATGACAAACACGTTCTCATGAAACATCATTAATAATCTGACATGATTTGTGACCTATAAAACAAAGTGAACATTTTATTTGTTTGGTGACAAACCAATTAATGGAGCATTACAAGAATGTTCTGTTTCAATGCAAGTTAAGCTAGACTGGCAGGATTTGTGTCAATGTCTCTTTGTTTTTTTGAACATTCTGCCTACGGTAAGACACCTAAAATGATTGTGTACAGGCTTAAAGAGAAAGAATTTACATGTACTTTCTGTTTGTGATTCATCACATAGCAAACATAACTATGCAGATGCACTCACACTGCTTAATTATCAACATTATAATTGTTTTAGCTGCGTTGTTTTAGCAAAGTTGTATTGCCATTCGTGTTTATTTTTCAGTCTTCAAGATACAAACAGAAAATACAGAGAATGCGTAAACAACATGATCAAAACATGATCAGAACACAATTCAGGTGAAAGTCAGTATTGAGTGTGACTCTTTTGGCACTAAGCACATCTTGAACTCTTTTGTGGAGACTGTCCTGTTGCTCAGGTGTAAGAGACGAAATACTTGCCACTTTAACATACAGAAGCTGTTTTTTTCTGATTTTATAGTATAATACTTATATATGGTCATTATACTGGATCTGTCCATCTAATATGTGCTATTTAAAAACATGCACTAGTAATGACTTTATTAAAGTAATGAGAATTGAGAATATAATATGCTGAATTGAAATGCTGAAAATAATAATATATATTAATATGAAAATGTAAAAACAACTGGCACCCTTTCCTTATGCAAAATATAGTTTATTTTTTTGGCTTTTGAAGTGAAATGGGACCTAGACATGTTTTTCTAAGTTTCACCCATGTGTATCCATACATGGAATTCCAGAGAGTCCCCCACCTTCATCAGAACCTTTAAACAAACATCACACGCCTACTCACACAGACGGTTCACAGAAGTCTTGGCACACAACCTGAAAGCACACACCCCGGCCTGACAGCAGAGCTTATGGGTTCATCTAAATTTATCACATCTCTGTTCTGTCACCATCCCTGTTTACAGTATAATCTTGTGTATGAGAAACATGAACACACTAGCAGCACCGGCAAAAAAACAGAGCAACTCTTTTTATGCTTCTTTCAATGAGTGGTACATGCTCAGCAGTGACTCCACTATTCTGAGCATGCAGTTGGAAAGCAAGAACAATTGCATTGGATAGCTGATCTTGCACTGGTCACATTTAAAGCTGCAAAAGCAACCTAGCGCTTTGAAAGCATAAGATCCCACCCTCCCTTCACAACGATCTCCAAAGTCACGCCTCCTCCAATACATGATAACATACCGAGTTCCACAGGCAAGTAGGACATCCTATCATTGCATTCAGACCACATTCAATGATTGTGCCTGTGCCTTCCACAGAAGATATAATATATATATATAATACGTTTATATAAATTGTTTAAGAGCACTTTACTTAGTGATAGCTGTCAGGATGTGAAGAGAAGTTTTAGGTGATGTTTGGTAAATATACATCTATAGGTGTGAAGTATTGTGAAAAGACTGGTCTATACGCTACTCACTCGATGAGGTCTTCCAGAAACAGGAAGGTGAAGTTTAGGTAAGATCTCTAAAAGCATACTGGCCAAGTGAAAAAAACACTCCAGTTTAGTTGCCAGGAAACAGAGAGTGTTTTCCTTCTAGCAGCAGGAAGTCATTTGGAAGCGATTGGTCCAAACCTGGATTTCTGCTCCTGATGTGACGAATCAACAACCACAGCCTTCCACATACACTGTCTCTGGCCAATCTGTCCCATTTCCTGGATTAATAACATGTTTCTGCTAGTGGTATTATCTGTAATAGGAGAACTCACCCCAAAAACAATCATTTACATGTTCTTTTCTTTTATAACTTTGATAACCTATCTGTAAAATATTGTGTTTGTTTGGAGTAAATGACATTGCAGACTCTGCTTACTACAGCATCATTGTGCTGCAAAGAAACATCCTTACAAATTCTTTAACTACGTTTACTTGCTGTAACTGACAGATACAGTAACTGACAGAGCTGTCGTGTGAATGATGTTGAGTTGATGGCTCTCTGCAGGACAAGAGCATCTGACACTCTGTAAACAGGCCTGTGTAAACTAAAGTCAAGTGTTTATCACAGAAAGATGAGTGCACAGACAGCTGTGGAAAGCTGTGGATTATTTTTACTCCTTCTACTAAAAAGTGCCACATGCTTGTTTGTGAAGCTCTTTAGAGCTGTGTGCTTCTGTTTGAGTTTGAAGAGCTCTTGGGGGTAGGAACACATGTACCTCTGCTCAGGAGAACAGTCGCTGCTGGTTTCAGGTGTCAGATCATTTTACAACAGAGAGAGACAGCTGGCAGATCAAATTTCAGATTATGCCATTAAGTGCAGGTTTCATAGATAGCTTCATGTTCGTTTACCGTTTACTGCAACAAATCTCAGCAATTTGCTCAATTTAACTGGTTTTATGATTGTGGGATCAGCTTGATGTGAGAAAAGAATCCCAACAGTGCTGGGAGGGGTTTCAAGTGTACTGTAACAATTAAACAGAGAGCAGACTTTAGTCTAACTCAGAAAATATCTGCAACACATTTTTGAAAAGTGCATGTGTGTGTGTGTGTGTGTGTGTGTAGCCAGGCTAAGATAAGCATTCCTATCACTTGTGCTTATACTTGTGATGATTTAGTAATAGCACACATCTAAAAGCACAGTCTCAAGTCAAATCTGCTATTACTATTACTGCTAGTAACTAGTTTTTTTGTGGACGACAAAACAGCTAAATATCTTCCACATTCATGGTCAATAAGCAACCACAAAGAACAAAGCCACTACCAGGCAACACCCTAGTAACCATCTAGAAGAGCAAAGGCATAGCAACACTCTGGCCACCACCCACAGCATTATAATAAAGAATGAAGTACTGTTCGCAATTTCTGGAGAAAATGTAAAATTTGGTTTAAAATAACATGCTCTTGTAACATGCCCATCGAGTATGAATATATATAAATATATAAATATTTTGTGAATATTTTGGTCATCAGGATCCAGATGAAGTTATTGTTTCACAGCTTCACTCATTTGGAAAACAAATGTGCCCTCAAATGTAACTTATTAGACAGGAGTCTAGCTAGCTGTCAGAGGCTCTATCATCAGAGAATCTAAAGCCCACAAGAGACTTTCCACCAGCCAATGATAATGATTCAGTGCTTTTCCAATGAATGCTATCCGGCACAAAAAGGCAGATCTTATGAGCTGCACATGAAATTGTATTAAAATTATAAACCTCTTTCACAGAGTTTATTACAACTCGTTATGGGATTTTGTTCACTGTCGAGGATGTGTGCAGTGCTGCCTTAAAATAATACCTACACAGGCAAGTTTTAAAGCTAAGTAACATAAGACTAGTAACGCATTTGAACAGTATGAAGAGGTGTAAAAAAAGCCAGTCAATACTCAGAGTCTGTAAGCACAGTCATCACATCCAGATGATGGGTCACAAAAAGAAAAAAAATTAATAAACTGCCTTCTGAACTACAAGAAGCACAAAAATTCGAAAAATATGAGGCTTGAGAGTGAGAGTTCTTACAATATAGGTGGGGGAGAGGATTCATGAGGCAGTCCAATAGAGGGGAAGCAGATCAGAACCAGTTCTGAGGTTGGGTGTGTCGATATGTGTGGGTTGATCAGGAAGAGTTTGGTCACAATATAGTCTGCAGACCATACAGATCAGTTATTTTGACAGTATTATGATCCAGTTCATAAAAATAGCAACATAGTGATACATTAGTTTGGCCAATAATCTGCTAATATTTTGCTATTATTAATTTTCATGAGCCATTAACTGTACCCGACTAGAAGACTAACTTGGGGTCATTTTTATAATTTTAATGAAAGCAGTATCATCTGCTACCCTGCAATTGGCCACACTGCTCTCTTATTGTTTAGTAATAAGTATAAAACAACATAAAAATAGTGTTAATATTAGTGTAAGCAAATATATATTAAAATAATTTGTGCACTGTCTCACACTCTTATTATGACCTGTTAGTCTTGTTGTCAAGGCAACAGCAATGTGGCTGAAAATCTGTGACAGCATGCGTCTGGTGTTTATGATCAGGCTGAGGACCAAAGCAGCAGTCAGTTTTCTGTGCAAGAAAAACAATGAGATGGGTAAACACAGTAAGGCCAGACTACAGGTCAGACTACAGGTCAGACTACAGGTCAGGCTGAGTGTATGCGGTCTGTGTGCATAACCTGATGTCACAGCAGCCAGAAGAGATGGAGAATCATTGTGTGATATTACGACTATATTACGTTTCCTGTTAATCTTACCTGGTAAATAACTAGCATTCTCAGTGAATGCTCAGACCACGTAGAGCTTGAAGGCACTTTATGTTGCTTTTGATAGTGTCTGCTTAATGCAAAGTAAATCTGACACATTTATTCATGACCACAGCGTGATTAAATGATCAATGGCCATTTTCAGCTTCTCTCAAAATCTACTGATATCTGACATCAACAAACAATAAACACAGACCTATAAAATACATTTTAAGCCTCTATAATATCAAAACAACATTCTTAGTTGTGTATTATCTTGTTGTCTTGTATCAGGATTATCTTGTTTATTGACGTTTGCTAATTGAAGATCACATCTGCGGGCTAACAGACAAACTATCTGTACAACAGCACACCACATAAATCATTTCTGTGGTCAGGAAAAGGTGGATGGACAAAGATTAGCCAAGAGGCCGAGCTCAACTGTAGGGAAACAAATCTCATGTTTTTCAATTTGACATTCAATTTGAATGTTTTTCAGTTTGTACATTTTGATTTACGATGCATTTCAGCTATACATTCGTTTTAGGACCTGAATGGAATAAAGCTGGGCTGTGTGAACGCTTTTTATTCTTTCTAGAGTATCAAAATCCATCGGCTATTTTCTCACAATTTTACCCAAATAAATGAATGCGTAACTACTGTATGGTAATCGGCAGATCATTTGTTATCCACCAAAAATAGCTACATCCAGTGGTTATATTTATCTTTAACAGCTCCATATTCAGTCAGACACACATTTTCAGAGAATAATTGTACATTTTTAAAACTTAAAGTAAAGTAAACTTAAAGGAAAGTAATCTTGGTCATCCGTGATACGGAATGACGAATAAACAAACTGCAATAATAACATGAGAAGATAAATCTGTCCATTGCGCTGTCTGCGTCACACCGTCATACAGACACGCGCGCGCTGACGGAACCGAGCTGCGCGACACAAATCGATTATTATTATCAGGGAGTTTTTATAAGGAAAAACTATCAATAAATACATGATACCCACGTATTATCTGATACAGCAGAAAAACGCACTGTAATGTAACTGATCCAAAAACGTTGCCAACTTTCTACTGCCCAAACATAGAAGAACATTCTTATATGACACATGCATCAGGCACGATATTATAAGATACAGACGGATAAAGCAGATGCAGTAGTTTCCACACTAATCTAATATTTATGAGACGCTACAGTACACCAAACCCTCACAGAAACCTGTTGACATTATGAGACTCGAAGCAGAACATGATGTGGCTGACTGAATTGATCTCTCGGTGAGGGAGGATGCGTGTTATTGACATTTCTGTGTGGTGTCATAATTTAGCAGCTGATAAGAGACCCGCCACTCCTCTCTCTAAACTTCCAGTCAGCATGAGGGCATACTTTTAAATCCAGACGACGGGCCACATTCTGTCTTGGTTACAATAAAAGAGTCTTGCATTATCAGAAGAAACACTATAATCGGCAAGTATAAGTGAGTGCAAATGGAAGTTATGTCGTGTACACTGAATGAAAGCGAAGCTACACATGCTCTCCATGCACAGCGTCACGCTGTCACCCATTCCGGGATGTTTGCGCTTGTGCTGAACACGCTGCATCATTCTGATTATAAAAACACACTTAACACCTTCACCAAATAATAGAAATGAATGTCGTACTTGTCTGCCGTCGTTTCCTGAACGGTGTCATCTTTCTTCACGGGCTCTGCGGGTTCAATCGCTCCCTCAGTCTTTGTACACAGGACTCTTCTCCAAGGCGACGTTTGAATGAAGGATAAATGTCCTTCATTGTGGGCAGTTTTTAAATGGGAGATTCTGCCATTGAAATAAGCAGCACTGAAGCAGTACGCGTTTGGTAAAGATGTTTTATTCTTTAAAATGACAGATAGCGGACACTTAGGGCTGGTATGAATGAACTTCTTCAGCACAATTGAAGCCCTAAACTGTAACATTTCAGTCCTGTCGAGCTAGTTGAGTTGGATTTGTTTTTATTGCGATCAATCTAGAAAACAAACGGCACTTCTGGACGCTCTTCCTTGCGCAACTACTGAGTGAAGCGCTCGTAGTGAAGCAAAAGTGCCCACATACACGCCCACCTAACGTGCTATTGGACAGAGCGATAATTATGCAAATATATTCTACCGTCATTGGCTGGATCAAAAATGTTTCCTTTTTGCCGGCCGTGCATCACATCCTGCAGTGCTTCACTTTTGTATGACCCGAATATTTTTGTTCTTTTTATAAAAATGTACCTGATATTGATCGCATTTATTATATACAGTAGTGTAGAACTGTAGTGTATGAATGTTTAGTCCTAAATTACTAAAGACTAAGTCTCCAAAAAGACAAAATGTCTAAACTAAAAACTCATATTTTTCGTCTTTTCTTCCGCAACTAATTTACTAACACACCCCACTTCTACTTGGGGACAAAAAACCCCTTTCTTATACTGTGTTGAAAAACCTGAGCCCTGTGTATAGTACTTATTCACTGTTGCCTCTTATTGTAGTTGAAGTTGCTTCCTGTCCTCATTTGTAAGTCGCTTTGGATAAAAGCATCAGCTAAATGACTAAATGTAAATGTAAATGTAAACCAAATGTTTTTTATTTCATAGTAGGATTGACAGATGAGATGTCACGTCATACTTATTGGCCCTAATTTATGTTAACACATGACGTCAGTGCAAATCAAATGAGGAGTCATGGATACAACTGGAAATCTGATAGAAAGACATATAGAGACACAAGACTGCTATAGTTCTGCCTTGTGTCTCAAGTCAAAGCAATTTTATTTATTATTGAGGAGTGTGTAAGTCTCATTCTGAAACTAACAGTAATTATTGACGCCTCTACATTTGCAGTCTGGGTCAGGAAACTTCAATGTAAGGGGAAACTAACTAAGACGCTTTCTAACAGCAAAACTGGATTATTGCATGTTTTAGAATAAGTTGCTTAACTGCTTAAAGGGTTTTGAGTTCATGAAAAAAAACCCTCACTGCCCCATATGTTAATATGATACAGATAATAACATCTTAAATAGGGAATAACTATTCCGATATTCCGATCAATCTGGGAAGATTTTTGTTTGGAAGAGGAACCATAGGCTGTGTCACCAGCCAATAACAATGTTCTGGATTCACAACAAAGACCAAGTAGTAAGTTATCAGTTAACATTTGCTGGCCTTCACTTGTCTGGGTACATTACTGTCAACATCTGACTAGTCAAAATGTCTAAACAAATAGACTATAGACTAGAAAAAGACTTTTGTTCAGTATTCAAAAGTCTTATTTTATTGTTTTATTTTGAAAATGTTTTGCAGCACATTTTTTTTTCACTTGAGCTCAAAAAAAGTTAGTGTGTAGTTAATGTGTCATCAACCAGACTACTAATTTTAGGAAAGTTTTTCAGGCAGGAAACCAAAGAAAATGTGGCATTTCACTCCCCCTACAGTCATAGCGAGGTATTTCACAAGACACGAATGCAGAGCAGGAAACGTCACGTGCTGCTTCCATCTTGTGGAGAATGTGTATTGCTGCTGTGCGATTATAAAATATTTTATGATGTTCATTAGTAAAAAATAATAATTTAAAATTTGAATAATTTGAATAATTATCATACATCTTTCAGTTCATCTGAAATACTGTTCGTTTTTAAACAGTGCTTGTTAAATTATAAACATAAATATATAATTTTACCAACAAATACTGTGACAGTATCATGGTTAATGCCTGAGGTAGCGTTTAACTTACAGAAAATCTATACGCTGTGCAGTGTAACATATAGATGGAAACAGCTGTCATGGTAGTGGTCTGTCTCACTGCACTAGAGGGCGCTGCAGGATGAACTGTGTGCTTCAGCTGGTCAGACCTCCATACTGTGAGATCTGAGTCTCTCTGGGGACACTGTGAACAACTGGATTGAAGCACAGTTCATTTCATAACAGGGGCAAAATGTTTACTATTCTGACTGGTATGTTTACTGGTATGACTGGTATGTTTGCAATACTGATTTGTTGTTGACGATACAGAATAAGTCATCTTTCCTAATTTAATTTATCTTGTTCATCCAAAGAAGCAAGTTTAAAATAATGCTGTATAGGTCGGGTGTCTGTAAAGAATGAAGGTCTGTTGCAGAGACCCCGTCATTCTGAGTGGACTGTGGGCAGTTAGTGGTTTGTTTATCAGCTCAGGGTTTAGTCATTTTACAGTTTCAAATGTGTAAATATGATGTAGATGCAAATGAATGGAGGTGAAGACACATCAACCCACACAAAACCCTCTCTGTCATCGCTGTGTCTGTCTTATTACAGGCCTACTCGAAACCAGACAATGACGTCAACATAACGTCATGCTGTTTATGTGCTATATAATCATATCATATATGCTCCACATAGTAAACATTATATAGTCAGGCCTCGACACCGCTGGACCATTTGAAATGTCTTCAAATGTCTGTTTAAAGTTTCAGTATATAGTTCGGTTAGATTCAGTTATGTTGTTTAAATTCCATCACTACAGGTAAAATGTAAATGACTGTTTCAGGTTAAAATTTACTCCCTTTATTCACTATTATCTCACAAAGCAAGCTAATTTAATATCATACAATTGAAATGTAATATTAAACTGAAAAATTTTTTTAGAAATATAGTAACTGTCTTTTGTGTGTGTGTATCACATTATTGTAAATGTTATCTCACAGTTCCTTGTTTTACAGCTCTTATAACAATCCAAATAGCATTCTGCTTTTTACTGATATTCTCAAGAATATATTATGAATATTCACCAACAAGCAAAAGCCTTTCCACATCACTACATCCTGCTAACAGTCTGTTAATCAACAGGAAGAGTTTGAATCCTTAGAGCTGCTCAAAGATGTTTTTGATAATCACAGACCTACTGTTCTTACAACACTGAACAATTTATAATTCATATCAGCTTAACGTCTTTAGTAATCCTACACATGTTTTGTCCATCTATTCCTGCCCACAGAAACAGGACAGGGGATGTAGAGTGAAGTGAGAACCACAATCTTAAATAGCTGAACAGAAAGGAGAAAGAAAAATACTTCACAATCAGTTGTCAAAAATAGAGTTTAATGTTCATGTGCTGTATAACAAATTAAATATATTAGTGTTTACAAAACAATATGTGTAGGACTACTGTATGCATGTCCTAATGTACCAAGTTCTACTGACAACAGCTTTATCCCACAGTCCAAAATGCATAAGACTATTATTCAAAGCAGGTGTAAAGATTGAGAAAGACTGATCATGTCTGTAAGTTGTTAGAGACAGTAACAAGCAAGGAACAAAGTTAGGCATCTAGTTAGGTCTTGCTATGTAGGTCACTGGTAACTGTGTAATCAGTGAGGTCCAATCAAATATGAGCTTTTTCATTGTCAAACTGAGCACATTTGTTTTCTCAACAAATTGTGTTACGGTGCTCTTGATTACCAAGACTCAATGTTCATACAACTTCCAAATCTCATCTTCCATTCCCTTAAAATCACACCATTGCAGAAACAGCACTCAGTTAACAAAACAGTCTAATGTGGAATGCTTCAAACTAAGGCAAAAATGGAGATAAATGTTCACACAGTCGTTAGATGTTTAATAATCCATCATCTTATCACTCATCTTTCACTCATACACATCTTGTAATCTTCATGAACAGATTACCACCACACTCGCTTAACACACTTTCAAAAATATATCTGAAATGGCACTTAAATTAACAAATTTTGCATACTTAACATCTCTTTAGTTTCTGAAAGCAATTCTAAAAAAATAAAAGCATGACATCTCCACATATTCCCTCGAAATACTGAAGTGTATGAACAGGACATAAAATTCTGTCTCTTGTACCGACAGAGAGGTATTTGTCATTGACACAAATACAGATTATTTAACAGCTTGACCGGTACATTACAAACACAGATCTGTGGAAAACCTGATTATTTCAGCCTACTTTACCTTACATGGTACTGTAAAACTACAGAAAGTGTGTAACTCAAGGCCAAACCAATGATAGGCAGATATTATGGTCCAAAAAACATGTATCACAATTGAAAAACACAGGAAATGTTGAGCAGGATGCAAATTCTAAAACACCTTTAGAATAAAACACTAGTGCATGTCAGTTTCACATACATTTGCACGTTAGTCGAATCTAAGACTGTATACACTAATAAACAGAGTAAAAATACTGTACAGATAATGTTCTTAAGACTGGGACAACTAGACACTTTTACTGAGTTAAGTGACAACAGCTACCCGGTATTGCTCTACTACTATATATTTAGAATTACAACACATGATGTGATTCTGATACACTGGAAAGGTGCAATAATGACGTCCTGTTTTAAAATCCAGTCGTTTGCTAATGTGTTTGAACTATATACAGTACAGTGGGAATTGGCATCATTTCTAAGAATGTAGAGAGAATGATGAAATATATTATTTGTGCTTTAGTATTAACAATTAGAATAAATCAAGCGTTACTGTTCGTTCAAGATAACAAGAACACAGAATGTCTGCTTCAGAGAATTCAGTGTTATAAAACAATGTGTGAGTACCAGTTTCCCTCTGCAAGTAAATTCAACAATAGCACCATAGCAGAGACTTTTAAATTCAGATTCATTATCAGAAAGCCAACTACCTAAACTGCCCAAAGACCCTGTGAAATCAAAATTTCTGGAAAATCCAAACCAGTCAAAAATACTGATGACTCACCTTGCACTACACAGATTTTTGTCCAATCAAATGCTCTGTAAAATGAGAATGTCTCTTCCCACCCCCTGCAACTGACTATAAGCCTATTGGCTCTTTTGTAAAGAAGAGGGCACAAGCCCCTCCCACAGAAAACTGATATCAAGTGATTTCACTGGGGTCAATTCAATTCAAGAGACTCACTTAAACAGACAACACTGCTTCCCTCCCTGTTACATCCTGTTACATATGCATTCATATATACATAAGACATACTATTTTTAAATAGCATTGTTTTCAAACAACACACATTTTCTATGTATGTACAAAGAGTGGACTTCACAGTCCACACTGATAAGAGAGCAAGAACGTGAGGAGAAAAACAAGTAATGGAATGAAAGGAGTCAGTGACAGCACAAACAGTGTGGCTCTACTCAGGAGAATGTAAATAAGGGCTCTAGGTGCTTTGGCAAAAACAAAAACGTAAAATTAAAATAAACTCTATTTTGAGGCAACGTTGGTTGTTAAGGCTCTACTGTAGTTATGCTTGTTTAGTATTCACTGACAGATGACGTATATTGTTTCAGAATTGAAAGGAAGGAATGCAGGGCTGCTATCTGGAGTCCTCTGGCTCTGATTTGATGGTCTTCTTCTCAGAGAGATTGAGGGCATGTGAAGAAGCATCTCCGTTTTCTGGAAAAAGATGAGGAGCATTATTCTGGATTATAGAAAGCCTTAATGTTATTGATTATGTCATGGTTCTAGGGTGTGTAAATGTGTGACGTAATATACAATAATCGCACCTCCATTAGAGAAACCTCTGTGAGTGATTGTGACTCATTACACACCTGTGGCTCCTGATGTCTTGCTCTCTGTATTAGCTTGGTGATGCCTCTTCAGCTCATTGGCCAGCTGCTTTCCGAGGGGCGTGTCCCCTTCATTTGCTCTCTGACTGGTCACTCTCAGATTCAGCGGCCTCTCTCCTTCAGAGACACACACGGCATAATGTCAGAGCGCATGGCATGCAAAAAAGCAAACCTGTCATTTGAACTCTTGTTTACATTTCTGTTCACCTCACGACTGCATCCATGATTAGATCGATCACAGGCTAATGTCACAAGACGAGCCTCCCGTCTACCAGACACACTCAGCACAACACTCTCTCTCTGACATGCAACTGATCTTTATTTGATACGAGTGCACCTTTTCTGCCACTACTGCCATTCAGTGCAAACAGTTTTACATCTGCTGCCTTCTCCTTCACACATCACATTACTCTCTCTCTCTCTCTCTCACTCTCTCTCTCTGCCTGAAGGATCTCATTTGTGTCTATTGACAGAATCAGCAGAGAACAGCAGCATGAGTCACGCCTGCAGCTTTTACCAGAGCTAGAGATTTAACACAGTAAAACATTTTAAAAATCAACACAAATATTAAGCATCACTTCAGATGCACGTGTATGTTCTGTAGTAAGGAGTTTTCCTTTCCTCCTTTTATTGAAAGTGACTCAAAAAGAAGAACAAATCTCTCTCTC
>JAZGTJ010012136.1:0-16164 GCA_036877575.1 Botia almorhae
ATCTCTTTTATGCACCTTAGTCTCATTATCATTTTGCACATGGCTTCAAGTCATATAGCTGCTGTCTACCCTTCTAGGGTATAACTACCCTTCAGTTTGCACGGTTATTCAATTTGCACAATATTCATTTGCACTGTTTTATTCAATTTTGCACATTATACTATATTCATAGTGTATTTATTATTTTATGTCCTTTGTATATTTTTGCCCCTTATTGTATTGTATTGTATATTTTCCCCCTTGTTGTATATTTCTTATATTTCTTAAAGTTTTTATTTTTTACTTCTTTCTGGTCTACATAACTGTTCGGCATTCACTGTGGACAGCAAAGTAAGAATTTCATTGCACAGGGAAACCTGTTTCCTCACTGTGCATATGACAATAAATGATTTGAATCTCTGGTAAGAAACTATATAAATTACCTCAAGGCAAATCTAATATACAAGAATACGTTTCAACTTTCAGAACTCTTGCTGCTTTCAGTGGATGGAACGAAAAATCAATATTAACCACTTATCGTCAAGGTTTGAATCCTGCCATTCATTTGCATATCTCATCATATGATGATACCATTGGTTTAGAGCATTTTATTCAACTGTCACTAAGAGTTGCCAACAGAGTTAAAAAATTTATGGAGGAAGAACACTATCAACATCCGCCATTTTGTCACCGCCAGCCAGAACGTTCCAGCCCTCCAGAACCACCATCCGAACCCATGCAACTGGATCATACCCACCTTACATGTCTGTCTACTACTAAACACCAACGTCAGCTTACTCAGGGTCTGTGCATTTACTGTGGTCACTCTGGACATGTAATTCGAACATGTCCAATCCGTCCTCCTAGACCTCTGGTGAGTGTTGTATCCTCTTATCCTATGAAAGTCTCTCCACTTGCTACCATTGTACAACTCACTACTGCATTTCACTGTTTCAGTATCTGCACTCATCGACTCTGGGTCAGCCAGCAACTTGATCTCTGACAATCTCTGCGATCAACTCCAACTCCAGAAATAAAATCAATGAAACCACTTACAAAGTTCAGTCTATAGATGGAAATCCCATTGGCAGAGGACAAGTCAAATACACTGTGGGACCCATAAAGTTGCAAGTTGGTTTACTACACATCGAGGACATTTCACTACTGATTCTGGAGGGATCAACATCTGGAGTTGTATTAGGGCGCCTATTACCTTATTAGAATAAGTATAGGAGATAAGTGGAAGACCGCTTTTATCACTCCTACGGGTCACTTCGAGTATCTGGTAATGCCTTTTGGTCTTGTTACCGCTCCCTCAGAGTGACATAGGCAACATGTTTCTGAAGTCCTCAAACGGCTCCGCGAACATCAGTTATTTCTAAAAGCAGAGAAGTGTACGCTCCACCAAACCTCCGTGCTATTCCTAGGCTATAATATCAGTTCTACAGGTATCAAAATGGACTAGAGGAAGGTGGAAGCTATCAAATCCTAGCCAATCCTCCGGTGGTCGTTAAAGATGGAACCATCTATTCCGTCAAGGAGATCCTGAGTTCCCGGCATTGTGGTGGTAGAATTAAGTACCTGGTGGATTGGGAGGGATACAGACCTGAGGAGAGATCTTTGGTACCCAGAAATGACATCCTAGATCCCAATCTACTGACAGAATTCCACAATTCTTATCCAGAAACATCTGCTCCCAGAGGTCAAGGACGTCCACCACGGCGTCGGGGCATTCGGCCCTCAGGAGCGGTCTGTGGAAGGGGGGGTTCTGTCATGGAAGCACCAGGCTCCACCTAGCTGCCATGTTCACTGTCACTTGATTACTGATCACCCTCACCTGCATCCAATCAAGGACTCTTTAAAAGCACACTCACTCCACACAGTCATTGTCTGATCTCACCCACGGATACAGACTCTACTTCATGCTGTTCTACTTACCTGATTCAACCTGTGTCATCTCCAAGATCCCCTTTGTCTTCACCTGTGCTGTGTTGTGTGTGTTTGTGACTTACCTCCATCTCCTGCCTCCATTGCCATCGTCAGCTCCTGAATAATCACCGTCAGTATCATTATCATCATTTCTGTTGTTTATATATCTGGACTATCTCATATCTGTTTACCATATTATAACCTGTTCGATAAATACACCTGCCGGTTAACTAACTTCTGTCTGCGAGTCTGGAATTCCGTTACAAATACAGAGATGGTAAGTCGGATATATATTTTCAAATTGTAGGTACATTGTTACTTATTAACATTCACCTTTTTTCACTAAACACAATTTGTTTTCATCATGCTCAAGCCAATTTCTTTCGGAGTGTTTGAAAGCATCTTTTGCCTTATCCTATAATGTTAATTTAAATCCCATTGTAATTTAATAAGATTTTGAACTTCATAATCTGTTTTATCACAAAGGCATTGCATCGTGGGAACTCCCTGAGAATACACGTACGCACACACAACAAACCTATATTTACAATACCACACTTTCCCCTTCAAAATAAGAAGTCATCCCAACATCAGATCGCTTAAATTAGTCAGTCACAGTAATGCTCAATTTACAGCATTTAAGCCCTTTTTATGTCACCCTATAATATACTTTTGATATTATAACACTGTTACTAACATTTTATTTTCAAAAAAGTCAGCATTTTTGCAACAAGCAACATTCAAGAGTCCTTATTTGTCGACAGACAAGAGGCACTTGATAAATAGTCCCATGTAAATAATGTAATAATGTAAATAGCAAATAATGTAAATAATGTAGATAGTCCCATAGGTTAGTGTCAAAGATAGTCCTTTTTCTTAACCCATCTATGAGTTATCCTTGTAAGGGGAAAAACAGTCCATTCAGATTGCTTCCCCCAAAAAATGACAAAAAGTCCTTCAAATTTGAGGAAGATTCAAAAGTAAAGTCTCAAAAATGATTCAGAGTGTCCACAGTTCACGAATGAATGAACGAACAGTCCATATGCTCACTTAGTGAGAACTCTCATCTAGTGACAGTGGGTGATATGCTGTATAATGGTGTGTCATGCCTTCAACACAGGCCATACAGTGACTAGGCAGAGAGGAGAAAGGTTCATGGGGTTGTGCAATTCACAGTTAATAGCACACAGGTGAGGACTGGGGGTAACAAGATGGCATTGGTGACCAGTGTCTCACAGCTGTTATCCCACTAGATGCAAAGTGGGGGTAGGGGATATTGCCCACTATCTGCACATTGTAGCACAATGGGGTCCCAAGGCTGTCGTAGGTAAATCTTTTTGGTGCCCACCGCTTCCTCTTGGTGAGCTGATGCCCATTTTCCCCCGCTGTGGTCCCGTCCCTGGACCCAAGCACTTCAGCTGTTTCATTAACAGGCAAGTCTTGTTCCTCTGGGGCAACCTTGGCTCTGACGCTGGACAACGATGCTCACTTGGTACCAACTGTGGTGGTAACATCTAGGTGCTCACTGCTTTCCGGTGGTTTTATCTGATAAAGCTCCACTTGGAAGTGGTAGTCATCATCTTCACTTTCATTATCACACTCAGACTCACATTCTTTTCCCCTGATTGGCTGGATTCTGCTGTTTCTTGGTTGATGTCCTTGCTTTAATTTGGTACCTTGAGTGGGTGTGATATTAAGAGGTAGATGGCCACATGGAAGAAGAACATCGCGATGTAAAATCCTTGATCTACCTTTATTCTGCTCGGGTTTTACTTCGTAAAGCGGGGCATCATCTGCTACCTGACGTACAACAACGTGAACTTCGTCCTCCCAGTAATTCCGCAGTTTCCCGGTTACACCTCTTGGGGTCAGATATTTCACGAGGACCCTACTTCCAGAGCATAGGTCAGTGAACCTCACTTTTTGATCGTAATTCTTTTTGTTCCTTTCAGCACACTTGTTTGCTTGTTCTCTCGCTATCTCACAAGCTTCTTGCATCCCTTTTTTTTCCATTTTTCCATGTACTCACTTTAACTCTGAGAGCCGTTGTCTGCATAGACTCTAAAGAGAGCATCGATGGGCAGCCGTGGTGAGTGGCCAAACAGCAGGTGGAAAGGTGAGAAACCAGTAACTTCACTTCTGGTACGGTTGTAGGCAAAGATTAACTTGTTAAGTGCATCCTTCCAATTTGATTTTTGTTTCTCTGTCAGGGTTTTCAGCATCTGCAGTAACGTCCGGTTAAATCGTTCCACCTGCCCATTCCCTTGGAGGTGGTAGGGGGTGGTCCTTGAGCTGGCGACGCCACTGTACTTTTGCAGTTGGGTAAGCAGCTGATTTTCAAATTCTCCCCCTTGGTCATGATGAATTCTAGATGGAAACCAAACTTGAGGGCGAAGTCATTGAATAAAAGGTCAGCCACTGTTTTTGCTGATTTTGAGGTTGTGGCATAAGCCTGTACAAATCAGGTGAATGGATCGACAATTACCAAAATGTACTCATAGCCCCCTTTACATTTGTCCAAATAAAGAAAATCAATCGACACTTATTCAAATTGGTGAGTCACTTTGATACTTTTAAGGGATGCTCTTGTCTCACGGCATGGTTTCTTTTGTTTTATGCAGGGACAGGTTCTTAGGACATAGTTTTCAATATCTTTCTGCAGGTAGGGCCAGAAGAACTGATCCCTAATTAGACTTGTGGTGCGATCAAGGCCCTGATGGCCCATCCCATCATGCAGTTCCTTGATAACAATTCTTTTGAATTGAGTTGGCAATACCAACTGTGTCCTTTGAGATGTTTGACAATACGGAATGCCATGTTCATCCAACTTTAGCTTGTCCCATTCTCTCAGAAGGACTTTGGATGGCGAGTTGACCGAACGCCACTATAGAGGAGGCCTAGATCCTGCTTGCAAATGTTTAATGATTACTCCAATGTCCTTGTCATCCTTTTGTGCTTGTCTAATTTCTTCTTTTGACAGGGATTTGAGGAGACCATTTTTCCCCCTCACTTTTCCTCATTTTCCTCCACACATCCTAGTACACTCTGACAGACTACAGCAAGAGGCACATTTGGATCATCCTGAATCTCCACTTCTGTATTACAGCTGCTACACAGTCAGATGAGAACTCCTCAGTCAATTTTCTCATTGTTGTTTCCAGGTCTGCTGGCATCCTACGTCAATATTTTCTTTACCCGGACGGTAACAGATGCTGAAGTGAAAGTCTGCAAGCTCTAAAACCCATCTTCAGCCAGTGGCATTCAGCTTGGCAGAGGTATGAACACAGTGAAAGTTGGTGCGTAATAGAGGTAATCTCTAAATTTGATGATTTTTTAATGATAACTTTTCTCTGCCGCTGTCAAACCGTAGGCGACGACTCTCAGCTTGCAATTCTGATTTTGGTAGAGAACGTCCCCTAGACCTTGCCATTCTGATTTTGGTAGAGAACGGCCCCTAGACCTTGGTCTGTATGTAGAATAACGGTTGGGAGAAGTCCGGGAATCCTACAATTGGAGGCTGGACCAAGCATTCAATCAACTTTTCCAGGATCTCCTGATGGTACTCAGTCCACTCGATTGACTTGATTGATGGCACGACACGAGTACTTTTGTTGTTTCTTACTTTGTGTTTACCTTTCCCTTGTGGTTCATCACCATTTGTGTTACCCTTTAACAGGTCATAGAGGGGACTGGCGATCCAAGAGAAGTCTTTAATGTATTGCCGATAATAGCTAAGAAGGCCTAGAATCCTACGTAGCTCTCCCACCATGCTCGGTTTCTGCTCCTTGAGTGCTGTTACAGTGACTGTATCCGCAGGATCCATCCGACTGCCTTCAGCTGAGACAATCCTGCACAAATAGCGCACCTCTTTTTTAAAGAGTTTACATTTTCTTGGTTTTAATTTCACTCCATAGGATTGCAACCTTTGCAGCACTTTCCTTACTGCTTCCACCTGTTCATCAAAGCACTCAGTGAAGACCAGGATGTCATTTAAATAAGGTATGCAAAATTCATCCCTCAACCCCTCCAGGCATTCCTCCATGAAGTGCTGGAACGCTGCCAGTGCATTCATAAGGCTGAAGGGAATGTGAATCCATTGACAGAGGCCCCATGGCATTGTGAATGCAGTCAGGTATCTGTTCTCTTGGGACATAAAACCTTGGTCCCAACTGATATATAGGTGCGGGCAACAGGGATATTGTCATTCAAGGAAATACTTAGTTGTAAACTCGGGACACAGCCAATATCATCGTCTGACTTTTAAAAAGCATGACAATCGTCTCGAAACATCTGCTTTACTTGTTGCTGTTGGGGCAGAGTTAAATGACTCACATCAACTGGAGGGTCCCATGAATCCTGAATTCCACCTCCACCAGTTGTTTCTGGGGAGACCTGAATGACAAAGGTGCTGGCTGCACACTGTGAAGGTGCCACGGGCAAGACAGATTTAACTTGCTGCAGTGCCCCAAGTTCTGTTCTGCCATGCAGTGTAGTGTTATGATCTGTTCCATTCTGCACACTGATAATGATCACTGGGTGGACCCCCTTTTTTAGCATAAGAAGAGTATCAAAAAGTTCCAGGCCATCAGGGTACAGAGGGTTAACATGTGGTTCAAACAGAAGTACACTATCTTGTTTCACGCAAGGCACTTTTACCTGACACTGAATTTGCATAACAGTGTGCTTCTTTATGGTCACCAGCTCCTTCATAGTTCTAACCATGTACTCACTGAGGCTCTTGGCAGTCACCAGAATAATGAAAATATGTACATTTTTTTGTATTTTTCTTTATACTGGGAAAAGCATTCCTGACAGTTTTGTACAAATATGCATCAATCACATCATGGGATCCACTGGTTTCATTTGGTCTCATTATTTGTTCTATGACATTATACCCAATGATAGGTCTGGCCAATTCTTGATCCTTCAGGATGAGCACAGGAATGATTAACTCCCTCTGGTTGGTAACAGGAGATGCCAGCTTAAAAGACATCTCTACCCACTGTATGGCATGCTCGCTCCATTGGCTGCCACCAGAGACAGATCGTCTGGGGCATCTGTCGCCTCTGTAATGCTTCCCAGTGTTACTGCAGGTGCATTTTTGTCTTTCCCTTTCTTATCTATTATGCATACCTGGGAGCCTGTATCCCATAATACTTCTGTTTTCTTTCCTTGTAGATAACAGGCCACAAGACATTGTTTGCCCACCAGAGAACTGACAGCAGAATGCTGGTTAATTTGGCAAGGGGCGGTTATAGTACTATCAAGTGACGACAAGTTAGGCTTAGGCTGTTTCTGACGACTCAGGGCTTTCTCATTCATGTGGGACTTCTTTACTGCTTGGGTCACACCCTGTCCCTGGGGGGCAACCTGCTCCTGTTTAACGGAGCTCCTGGCTTGAGTCTTGCACCTTTACTCTTACAGCCAGCTGGAAAGTCCTCACTGCTGCCACAGTGGTAATAGTGGATGCAAGGTTCTTATGTTTTACGCTGCTGGCAGTGAAAACACTGTCTGGCCTGTGAGGGGCGGAGCTTTCGGTAAGTATGAGGAAGCGGTTGTGGTGCTACCATATATTGCGAGGAGTAATATTGGGGATAATTTAAAGGGTGAGCTCCATAATTAATGGACATGGGATGACACTGAGGAGAACGATACAGATAAGGAGATCCATGGTGAGTCTCATACTGCTCTGGCAGGATAGCACGCTGCATGTTTGGTGGTGGTTGCGACTGTGGGGGAGAGTCTTGGGGGACCGAAGGCAACTGCCCTGAATTTATTGATGGACGAGGTAGGTTTTGTTCCTTTACCTGGTTCTGGCTTGGTAAGAACTGTTGTGAAGACATGTGTGGGCCTGCCTGCTGTTCATATGTAACCGTATCTGGTTTCCATGTCTGATGTTCTCGTACTTGGGCCCATGCTGCTGTCTGTTGGGAACCCGGAGATAAGTTCTGATACTGTGGGAACACTGCGGCTGGCTCTTTGTTATAGACTGCGAAACACTGCTGAGGGACAGACAAAGGCTGTTGTATGGTTTCTTTAATTCGTGTGATATCATCACAGCTATTCAGATGTGACATTAGATCGAACTTAGGCTGTTTAGATTGACCTTTTGGCTCGGAGACAGGCTCATTTAATTGTACAGCATGAACAGTACCACCTCGTTCACATTTTCATTTGTTTTGCCTTTTAGATTCGTTGGAGCAAGCAACATTAAGTTTTTCCAGCAGAACTTCATCTGAAATGGTTAAATCCGACAGGTATGGTTGAAGATCACTTTGAATACGATCATTTTGCAACCCGGTCAAGACTGTGTGCAAAAACATATTCTGGACCAAGGCAGGATCATATTTTAACCCAGAGTCATCCTCTTGGGAAGCAAACAGGATTATTTGTCTAAGATCAGGAGCTTGTATTAGGAAACTTTGTGGAGTTTCTCTAGTGCGCTGGGCTACCGTGGTAAGCTGTTTATATACCTTAATAGCATTCTTTTCTTGATTATGAGAGCGGAGGATCCGTCTCAGCATAGGAAGTGTCAGTCCTGCCTTTCCCTCGAGATAGCTTCATAGCTGAAGTCCTGGTGTGATAGCTCTGCAACAGAATCTATGATTTCCTGTTCCGCATAGCCTTTATTTAGCCCACTTTCTATCTGCCATGCCAGGCTGGAGAACGACAGCCAATCCTTCTGCCCTGGATCCCCTATTAGACCAGAAATTTTGAAATCTTTTTGCCAGACTGAGGTAATTGGTCTTTGCAATGGGTGCAGGGGATCAACTGGACTATGGTCTACATACGTCTGTTTGCCTCCCATGTTCTGGGATGCGGTGGAACTAATGTGCATAGCAGAAAACAATTCTGCCGTGTTTTTTCATTTTCTGGCATCGCTCTCAGGACCGCGTTATCATCTCCAGTTTTGTTTCCCTCTCTCTCAGTCCCTGGTTCAGAATCATTAATTGTGATCCTCATGAGCTGATTCAATTTATCATTAATAGTTTAAAATTCAGCCATGCCGCCATCTTCCAACTCCTCCAGCTCAGATCTCAGGAGATAGTTACTAAGAAGACTCAACAGGGACAAACGAGTCACATTTGTCTCGTGTTCTCATACTAGGCGGAGAGAGACGCTGAGTTCTGCCAGTTTTTCACGTGACAGTGTGCATAATTTCTGACCAATTTCATTCTGGAGATTTTGAAAAGCAGCCATTTTTTTCTCTCTGCAGTGTAGTGATGTTGGAAGTGATGGTTACCTCACTGTTCTGGGCCTTGTCGCCTCCGTGATCCACTGTACCTCAAGCGCACAAGCCACTTAATCAGATATTCTTCACTTCCACTGCCTTGCTGTTGTCGGTTGGTTCAAGTTGAGAGGGATGTAACTGGGTGGGTCTCGCTGATGAAGGGGATGAAAGAGATAATCTTTAAATACTATGTTTTACTATGTTGAGAGGCCATCTCAGTTATTATGTGGCACCACATAACCCCCAAGTATAATTTTGGCATTCATAAATTTATTTGATTGCAATTTTTTTTTCTAATTCATTAAGTAAAAGCAAATTTGTAGATTTGCAATTTGTACCATAAATATTAGTTATAAATATATTGCATAAGTAAGTCCTGTATAATGAGTATTAGCCACCTCCCATTGTGAACAATTGGGTCGCTATTCACAATTCTTTGTAAACAGCGACCCCTGCTGACCTCCTGAACTCAAACTACACGTTTCTTACAATGATTAAAAATCAGTTGTTCTATATAAAAAAACAGAAATTCTTTTTTTATATTGCGAATGCCCCCAACATTAAGAGAAAACAGTCAGGATTAAAAATAACTATACCTTGGTTTACCAAGCAAGAAAAATATTAATTACCGGTCAACCCTTTTTATGAACACGGATGTATTAACAAACAGAGTGATCTATATTATAACCGTCCCAGTATATTGAAAATCTTATACAAATGCATACAAATATACAAGTTTCTGTGTGTGTGTGTGTGTGTGATAAACTGAAATGTCCAACAAGTTGTTGCTGCGTGTTGAGAGGAGAAACAGTTCATAAAAAACTGAGAAAACAGTCTTATTAGTAGTTGTTAAAATTGGAAGGGTGACAATGATGTAGATTGTAGACCTATGCTTGGAGTCTTGGTCAGTTGCAACATTGCACTCAAGTAAAGTCAAAGTTGTGATTTTAAACTGTGTACTCATCTGTGAACATGTTATGGAAGTCATTGGCATAGAACAAGTACAACAAAAATCTTCTACACAAGAAAACATTGAATAAACTAATTAAAAGCAAAGCAAATAATGTTAGCTTAGCTCCATTTAGGTCCACAAGGACAAAAAATATGAAAACAAACAAACATGTAAACAAACACATGAACAAAGAAATAAACATTAAACTTACATTTGAGAAAGCACAAAGATTTCTTAAACAGGATTTGAGACAAACTGAAAACAACCATGAGGTAGCGTCAAACAGAACCTACTATTCCCTCTACTACTTCCTGCTTTATAGAATACAAGATGTGCTACAGGTGGCTAGGATAAACATAGTAACCAAAACTATCATAATTAAAACCTACACAATATATTATTATTATTATCATATTTTGTATATTGTAGGTTAAAGAAAAAACACAAAAGAAGTATAAATTTTAAAAATAATGGAAAATAAACACTGGGAAAATAACTTTACACGGACCTGTTTTAACTATCACAACCCAGAGTACAACCCAGTCTTTTCTTTTACGTGAATACAGAAATGTTATGAATATAACACGTCAACTGTCTAACATTCTGCCTTACTGTATTGTTCTCAATAATAATTAAACAATTATATTAATTAGCTCTGCCCAACAGAAAGTTGGCCATTTTGGACAGTATGTGAATTTTCTGACAGTTCCGGGTGCTGAATTTTATACCATCTTTCTAGGGGATTGATATCTTAAGCGGTGTTGCCATGGTAAGGCAATAAATAAAACATCAAGTGTCTCATATCTTCTGCATGCATTGTGTTGTATACATCAAATATGGGATATATGTTTGGTATTGAGGGCTAACATGTGGGTATTGTGAATCAGTCACAGTCATAGTGTGCCTAATGGCAGCAGGTCACTTATAACAGATTTCGGTACTTAGAACACACTTTAAAATAGTCATTAATTATTTTCAGAGCTAAATACATGTGACGATCATGCAACATTTTCTAAAAAGCACCCAGTGGCTGTGGCACCGTAGTGCTTGGGCCTATTATTGCTGCTTGCAGCTATATTTAAATATAATAATAATTATAATTACAAAAAGGGCATTTTTGTGAGCCTAAACATGCTAAACAGACATTTTGCACACGTGTCAGAAAAGGTAAAAACTTACATCTAATATAGGTTTCAGAGTTTGGTTAGGCAAATAGCTTGATATCTACAAAATGACCATCAACGTGTGCCCCGTGTGCAGGAGGCTCATGCATCATCCCATAGCCTACAACAATTATTTTACAACAAAGCCCTAAACACAACAGTAAGTCAGCTGTTTTGAAATTTTTAATGCAGATTTTCAGGCATCGCACTTTAACAAACTCCTTCTAAAGATTTCGTCTTGAGTTTTCTTTCATCTTTGAGTTTTCTTTCATGTCTCTGTCGGCCTTGCACAATCTGACGTTTTGCTATAAACAGGAAGGTGTGCTAACTCAAACATGCAATGTCTAATCTTTTCCATACTTCACATTTCATAAGAATCCTGGCCTAAGGACATCCTTATGCCAATAGACAATTATAGTCATAGTGCTATCAGCTGGTAGCAGTAAATGTGGCACCTAACTTTAGCAAAGTCCCTCTTTGTACCTTCTTTATACGCATATGTCTGTTGTCTGAAATCCACCCGGTGGTGGTGGCACCAGTGCAAGGATCAAATCAATGCTGTTTGCTGCATTAATGTTTAGTCTCACTTGATGTTGTGTTGATGATGTGACACTAGGTGTTCGCCCTTGTGAACATCCCATGTCTGTTTTTTATATGAAAGGCCAATAAGCTCCAATAGTGTAATTTACATGGCAATCTCCGCCTGTACATAGGGGTATTAAAGGGAGATGAAGTGCAACACTCATTCATCTTTTGTTCTTCAGAGCATATGATGTTGTGGAAGAGATCTCTTTCGATATGTCTTCAGAAAGATAAAACTGCTGCCGCACTTTAGCCATTAAGTTCTTGTCTTGATGCCTAAATAAGAGCTCTGCACAACTGACAAATAAAAACAAAGCTTTTTAAATAAAGCTGTCTTTTTGTGCTTGTGCCCTTGGTTTTGGTTCCTTGCCACTGTCGCCCTGTTAGCTTGCTTGTTGGGAGACTGCTGATATCTAACTTAGCTTGGGGTTTTGTAAATTGTAAACTTTATATATGTATTTACTTTAATATATTTTATGTATGTATGTATTTTACTTTTGCATGTTGTGTGTAGTTCATGGTACTTTTGCAAATCCCTTATACCCATGTCCCATAAGATCTTTTATATGCTACGTTCATGTAAACTGGAACACATATCTTGCTTAAAGATTTTGTGGTTTTATCGGTTCAGTCAACCCTTTATTCATAACCCTACTAAATCTAGTATACCTAATTAGTCTTATACATCCCACACAAATTATTTACAATAATACCATAAACACGTCTGACTTTTATTCTGTGCTTTACTATTATTATTATTTATATGTACAACTACTTTGAAGCAATGTAACATTGTAAAAACCGCTTTATAAATATTGTATTTTGACCGTTGCCTGTCTGACCATGAATAAAGAACTGCAAATGGATCCACAGGCCTCCTCGTCTTCATTACACCGTGTCAGTATGGTGTTAGTCATGAGGTTGATGCATCGGGGTCTTAATAGAGTCGATCAGTATCAAACACTCTTGAGCTCTGATTTTCGGCTTTTCTCTGCACTGAGGTGTGTGTTTCTAGAGAGATTACACACCTTACTGTATTTCTGCCAGTAATATTTTGTTTAGGCTCAGTGTTCTTATATTGCAATCAGCGTTAGGGTTAGGTAAAGTATCTTACCAGATCACGCTCTAAAACGTTTACCTACTCTTTTCCTTTGTGGTGGAATGAACTCCCAATCTTCACCCGAGCTGCTGAGACCATAACTACCTTCAAAAAACAACTCAAAAAACACCTGTTTCGCAGACACCTGACCAATCCCTAATGCTCTTACTCTCTTTCCTACAAAAAAATGTGTTCATCCTTTCTCTAGTATCAGAGTACAATATCCACTTGTAAATGTAGCTTGTAGACTTGGCTTGTTGGTTCTTAGGACAAATTGTTTAATCTCTTGAGTAAGTCGCTTTGGATAAAAACGTCTGCTAAATGAATAAATGTAAATGAATAAATGTATCTGCTTTGTAAATAGTTTGTCCGTTTTTCAGTGCTAAAAGATTTGTAGTTTTTATTTTCTTTGTTTTTACTGCAGTTATTCAGTAAAAATACCTTTACTAAATTAATGTTATTGTGTAATATTTAAAAATAAATAAATTATGTATAAATGCTAGGTAAAACAATAACGGACACATGAAAGTAAATATCTGTTACGGAGGAGGCCGTCGCTCCACCTCCTTCCTGCCGCTGGAGGGAGCCCTTGCCAGAGTATTAGTTGTAATTCAGACTTAATTTTCCATGGTCCCCAACCTAGAGTTGATTATTTCCTGTATGCCAACTGTGTGTAATTACCCACTCTATTTAAGCCTAGGTTCTCACCTCATTCAGTGCGATGTTTTGCTTTGCCATGCACAACATTTCAGAGCGTTTTTTAGACTGATTACCTGTTGCCATTTGGACTGTTTACCGTTTTGGATTCTTCACCACCTGCCTTTTGCCTTGGACACTGTTATTGATTGTTTGCTGCCTGTCCTGACACTTGCCTGTTTTTCAATTGTGTTTTTGTCTCACCCTCATTGCTCTGCTCTCATTGCCGGTATTTGACTGTTTTTGCTTTACTCTGTTTAATTAAATGCTGGAAATGGATCCTAAATGCTGGAAATGGATCCTACTGTCTCTGGGTCATCGTTACAGAAGACATCGCCACAAAGCGATCCAGCAGCCATCCATCAGCTCTCTACTGATCTGATGGCTCAAGATTCGCAGTTATCAGTACAACAACAACACGTTTAACCTCGCTCACTGAGGAGCTGGTACGAGCACTACAAGGAGCGCAGGTTTTCCCTCCAATGACAATGACCACTACACCTCCGATGCCCAGTCACCCCATTTACTCTGTGCCTTCTCCAGTGAGTCCCAGTCTCACTTTTCTGGTAACCCAGCTTAATGCAAAGGTTTTTGCCAAAATTAAAAAAAAAAGTTTTTAAGCACCCATCGGAGGGCCCCAGCCCAGGTAAGCACCTCTTGGCTCTCTCTCAAGGGGAACTAACCACTGCTGAATACGCTCTTAAATTTCATACACTAGCAGCTCAAACAACCTGGTTGGACGATACTCTAAAGCTGCTCTATTGCAAGGGATTAAACACAGAGCTGCAGTCTGAACTAGCTTGAGCTATCGATTCAAGCAGATAACCTTATTCATACCCGGCGCCCTCGCCGAACTAATATGTACCCCAGTGGTAAACATGCAGTTACCTCAGAGCCCATGCAATTAAATAATACGTACCCCTCCTCTGAGAAACATAAACACTGATTCCACTCTGGTCTCTGCCTTTACTGTGGACAACCAGGTCATCAGTGTTCCCCTTGTCCAGTCCGACCCGCCTCTAGACAAACCCTGGTAAGTGTAGCATCTACTTCTAACTGTTCACATAATGTTATCCATATACCTGTTTTTCTTGATTTCTCTAACTTAATTAATACTTCTGCTTTAATTGATTCCAGTGCAGCCGCAAATTTCATCTCACTAGAGTTTGCTCACAGCAATAACATTCAGCTAACTTCCTGTTCTTCTCTAGAGGTGAAGGCGTTCGGGAATTGGTAGAGTGTGCTTCACTTTAAAACCATTCACTTTTATGCTATGAAGAACTAGCTAAAGGGTTTAAACTGCCCGTCTAATTCGCCTGCATCTGCAGGTTTTTTTCTTCGTTAAGATAAAGGACGGGGGATTATGGCCCTGTATTGAATATCACAGTTTAATGACGTGACTATAAAATTACGCTATCCACTTACTCTCATTCCCGATGCCTTGGAACAACTCCATCAAGCTTAATTCTGTTCCAAGTTAGATCTTAGAAGTACTTATAATTTGGTGAGTATTTGAGAGGGAGACGAGTGAAAAAACACTTTATCCATCTCTTCCAGGCACTATGAATATTTGGTTATGCCCTTTGGTTTAGCTAATAGCCCCTCTGTGTTCCAGTTGTTTATGAATTACATCTTTTGTGATATGTTCGATTAATGGGCCATTGTCTACATTTATGACATTTTCAATTATTTCGAATTGCTAGAGGAACATATTCAACATGTTCACTCAGTCATTAAACGTCTAATCAAGAACAATTTATATATTAAAGGGGAGAAGTGCAAATTCCATATCACTAACACTATTTTCCTGGGGTATGTGATTAGTCAAGAGGGAGTGGCCATGGACGATAAAAAGGTTTGAGCGGTTACCGAATGGCCACTTCCCAGGACAGTCAAGGAACTTCAGCGCTTTCTTGTGTTCGCAAATTTCTATCATCATTTCACCCAAGGTTTTAGTTCCGTCGCATCTCCGCTCACTTCTTTAGTTAAACGTCATTCTAGTAAATGAGTTTGGAACAATGCAGCACTCAGGGCATTCTAAGAGCTTGAGACTCGTTTCACTTCAGCTCCTATTTTACGCCACCCAGACCCTGAGCTTCCGTTTCTTGTCAAGGTTGACACCTCTAATATTGGTGTAGGGGCTATTTTGTCACAACGACGCGGTTCGCACTCTGAAATGTACCCTTGTGCATATTTGTCTCGTAAGCTTTCCCCAGCCAAACAGAATTATGATGTCGGTAACCGAGAGTTACTGGCGATCAGACTTGTTCTTGAGGAGTGGCGACATTGGCTGGAGGGAGCTTCACACCTGTTTACCGTTGTCACCGACCACAAAAACCTAGAGTATCTTTGCACAGTCAAGCGTTTAATAATTCAATTATTTCGAATTGAATATTCTTCCTGAAAAAGTCTTAGAAAGAGTCTTTTCACTGCCACCATTCATTTGATAAGAAATCGTTATTGGTGGCCCAGGTTGTGACTCATTTTTCGTCTTTACTTCCTTGACTAGTTTACTAACACACCCCCACTTCTA
>JAZGTJ010012137.1:0-16163 GCA_036877575.1 Botia almorhae
AAACATGTTCATTAAGCTTCTGCCAAAACAGTTGTTCAGGGGTCTCAATTTATAAGAGTCTTTGTATATTAAGTGTTCAGACTTGTAAGGATTAAAGGAATAATGTGGACAAAAGGCAAAGAATGAGTGGAGAAAGGTAAGTTGGAGACACTAAACTGTCAAATAAAAAAAAATTCAGCTCTCCAAGACTCTCTAAGTTCTTGTGCTTATCATAAAGACTTTAAAACCAAAGCAATTCCTATTTTCGAGCAAGCAGACCTATGTTCCAGCTTATAGCTGGATGGGCTGTAGTCAGACAGACCAAAGGTGGTGGTATTATTTTGGCAACAGTTGTGTAATTTTGCAAACCCATTTTGGGATGTATAAGGAATATAGTAAATTAAGACTAAAATGAAAATACATGCAATAATAGAATTGTTCGACTGCTGTTGAAGGTATTTATTTTACCAGCTCACTCTAAAACTAACTACTAACTATACATACTACTAACTACATTACAAAAAAGTGCAATGTTATTACCATGTCTTTTTAACCAATCTACCAGGTTAATGCCATACTTTGCAGGATATATACCATGACATTACCAGGGTATTCTTTAAAGTACTGTGGAGTACCATGTTTTTACTGCCTAATACTATCACTGTACCACTGGACCACCCCAGTGGATTTTTGTATTGGTTTAAAAACAGAATTAACCAGACTGCCCCCGTTTTCCCAAAGCAAAGCAAACAGTAACACACTTTTTAAATACTTTTTTATTGCTATTACTACCATATTTAAAAAAAGTCCCTCACACACACAGAAAAGAATACTTATAATGCATAAATAATATTAATAGAAAGACTGAATATTTATACCAAAATATATTCTGTTTTATTTTGTTTAATCTTAATGATGTTAATGATGCAGTAACACTATATATATATATATATAGTATTACTATAAGTCTTTCATTTACTTATTTGGATTCACAAGTTCATAAGGTTTGTTAGATAAGCCTGTTTACAAAGTCTTTAAGAGCTGCATAATTTATCCCCACAGGTTAGCTGTGATAATTAATGCTTAATGTATCGATTCAGATTTGTAAGAAACAAAATCACGACCCTTCCAGATCTGTCTGACAGCCTTTGATCAGAGGACAAAAGAGGGATCAGATGAATTTAGAATTTGGAACAAAGCCATTGTTCATGTTCAGGGGCCACTTTGAGACTCGTGTCCACATGGATGTCACCTTCCCTGGGGCAATGTCACTCTGTTATCTCACAAAGTGACCCTCTGATGTCTTTGAAGAGGAATAGATGTACAAACATGACTTTAACACATCTTATTGATCCCTATTTGAATTTCAAATTCTGATCTCTGACCAGATCGTTTGCTCTTTCCACTTCAGAGCAATGTGGGTGGAGAGCATATACAGATAAAGGTTGTGTTTCAGTAATATTACTGCAGTCTGTTACAGAGTCACATTACATTTAGCAAATAGTTTATTTCTTATACTCTTACAAAAAGGAAATATTGGTCTATTACACTATAAAATGATCATTATACAGATAGATTTGCCTGACAAATACTGTCACTGACCAATCACAATCAAGCAATAATGTGTAATATATAATAAACTTTAAAAGATATCATTTTCAGTATTACTGAATATTTCCTCTTGGCCATTTGTCATTCAGTTTCAAATGTTAAATGGGGGCTGGAGATTTCCTCAAGACTTTTTCCATTTCTACCATTTCATATTCCTCCCAGGTCAGAAATCAGTTTCTCTTCCTACTCCCTCTACCGCCCTTCTTCTCTTTCTCACGCTCGTTCCCTTTTCCCACAATCCCCCAGAGACAGAAAGGTTGACAGTAGTGACATTCTGATTGGAGCTGCAGGTTGCCCATTTTTAGCACAATTATTTCCCCTCGTTCCACCATCCCTACAGCTCTGCTATTCAATTCATCTCCTCTCCCAATTGTTAACATTTTAGTCTTATCTTGGCTCATGACAGGGACCATCTTAATAATCCAGCCACTTACAAAGGTGACTATGTTTGCTGACTACTCAAAAGGACACGCCAGAGAACTTTCGTGGTCCTTAAAAGACTCTGTCATACTTGCCAGCTAAACTCTTCAGCACTCATTAACTGCACAGAGATCACAAAAAACCCCACAAGATTCCTCTTTTTATTAGAGTAACCCTTTCATGTGCTCCTAATATTAAGGCTGTGACAACTAGAATCTAAGCCCAATTAAATGACTACTGGAGCTCTGCCCAATACCAAGAGGCTCTGTGGAAAGTTCTCCCCTACCCACCCCATAATAATGTGAATTGACTAACTGAGACATTTTAATCCATATTGTGAGACAAAGATTAGTATGTGTGGTGTAATCAATATATCTGCCATCTTAAATACTCCTGGCAAGATTTAGTTCACAATCAGACCACACTAAATACTGTGGTGGGGAGTTCGAACATGCAAAAATAAGAACCACAAACGATAAAATACTCACTCTCTCCCTCTCTCTCTAGAAAACAGGCTGAGGGCTTTTCACATCAAGAGCGTTGTGGAAAAGTGTCTAAAATTGCATTGGCTGTTCAGTAAACTATTCACATGGAGTAAGAGGTGACTATTTATTAACAAAAAAATCACAAACCAAAGCATAGATGTACAGTGCTCTGGTCACTCATACGCTATAATAAAACAATAAGCTATGAGATTCAGTGTATTACAGTGATTTTACCACGGGTACCGTGGTATGATTACCATAAATTCAAGTGATTTATTAGTGTTTAAAAATGGCAGAAAAAGCAATATGATAAGCACCTTCAATAAATGGTTGTACAATGGTCCTAACTGTAGATTGTTTGTGGTACCAAGAGACGTAAAAAGGTGCAGTCACAGATGTGCATTTATTGGTGTGTGCACCATTGCAGTTCACACTATCCATTGCATAATGCAAAATACCCGTCTGACAATACAGATTTCCAGCCTATAACAGATGAGCTATCAAGGGACACTGACATCACTGAAATCATTAGAGGTCACCAAGTCGCTTTACAACATTCCACTGTACCAAAAATCGCATGAGCTCCACTCTCTGCAGTCCCATTGGTGGTTGCTGCATTAGGTCACAATTCATTTGCATACAATTAAGCCCCATAGTCACTGTTATATTACGCAGTCTCAAGACGCCAACTCTCATTGAAAACAAATCTGGACGCTTCTGTAGCTACAGATCTATAAGAGGAAGCACAATATGTGTGCGGTTCATGAAGGTTTTGCTAAGGTGTCTGTCTTTCTGGTTCATTTAGTGTAATTTAGTGCATTGCCTTCCACCCCAGTTATTTATTTTTAAGGATGCTGATAAAGCAAGCCTTCTCAAACCCAGCCGGAGTCTGTCGCCTGCCTCATTTGCATCCGCGTGGCAGAGAGCGCTTGTGTGCTTGTCTGAAACCAGCACTCTACCCGAGTACGCCTAGCATAATCAAATTATAGCAGCCAGGGAGCCTGCCTAAAGTACGACAATAAATCATCCAGGTACATAAACAACCTGCGTAATTTTTAATCACCAGACTAAAGTAAAAACAAAAGCTCATTGCGGTCGCGACACTCGCTGTCGGATTTTGTGGAGCAAAAAGCGGGAACGAATCGGTGAACATTTGTAAATTAGCCAAGATTTATTGTTCGCTTTAATTTATGCTTTGTGTTGGAGAGACCCAGAGGGAGGTCAACACCATGTCAAGTGCTTGTTTGAATAAACCATGAAATTGAATCTGCACAAAGCCAAGTGCATGCTGCAGTCCGTCTTCAAGTAAATCGCATCCCAGCCTTGCTCTCTCTGTAGTGGCTACTTACTAGTGGATGTCTGAATCTTCTCATGCAAGATAACATTTACACAGACTTATTATTTCTAATAAATGGCCTCATTAATTTTAATGAATGCACTCAATATCTGGAATAATAGTGACCTTTGACTTTGCACAAAAATGTCAGATTTCCTCCATTAAACGCATATGATATTCTGATAAATCAGGGAAGGTCAGCAAAATGTCATATTACATTACGTCCAAAAGTAATAACTTCTGGATAAAGCCATTTATTTTAATATCATCTCAACAAAGTCAAGGTTTCGGTGGATTGTGGAAAGTCGGACTATTATTTGAAATTTAAATGTACTTGAAATGTAAACATATTTTGACAGGGTTTGAATCTTAAGTTATTGTTTACTTCTGCAGTAACTCTTAAATGACTTCAAAAAATAACTCATCAACAAATATTACATTATATAAATATATAAAAAATTCATGCCATGCCATTCTAAAAACGTCACCTTTTATGAAGCTTTTTTAATTTTGTTTAATGACTTTAAACTGAATGTTATGTGTAGGTATATATATTACTACCTTTTTAAACATTTCTGAGCCTAAGACAATAAGCAATGTTCTGTGCGAACAGTTACTGAGAAAGTGGAAAACAACTGCACTGTAAATGAAAATCTTGTGACTTGCTAAAGAGATGCCACATGTGTCACAAAGGCAGGTCGTTTCAATTCACCATCTGTGATTGAGAACTTTCCTTCCATGGTGTCATATAAACACATACGTGAACATGTCTCGTACCATTCGCACTTTACACAGACCCGTGTGAACACAATCCTATGTGTGCACAGTAACACGTGAATCAGGCTGTTGTTTTGAATCAAAGAGATTTGAAACAACAGGTGGGTCGTCAGCAGTCGATCATTTACAAGAAGCAACTGTTTTTTACTGTACCTCTCATCTCTAATCCTTTCCCACAGGATTCAGTAGCTCCTGTCAATCCCTGCTGAACCGAATCCGGGACCAGAGTACACGGATGCCAATGGTGCGTCTTCCAGCTGGAAAAACATGAGTATTTATAGTTTTATTTGAAATGTATTTGTCTGAAAGAAATGTTAGAGTCGCTGCCAAATAAAACTGGTGATGCATTTGTAAGAACCAAATATTTAGCATATAAAGTTTTACAGTTGAAGTTTGAGTCTGATATCAGTCTGATACAGTAATAGTTACAGTATTTAAGGCAGTGCAACAACCAAAACCTCTCTGTATTCATTTGGGTATTCAGTTACAGATACAATGTGTGACCAATGTTCAGGAAATCTGTGTACAAGTCGTGGTTTGTATTGTGAGCTTACAAAACACTATATAATACATTACAATTCCAGTTTATTTACCTGTAAGTTGGACAAACCAAAAGCATCTCGCATTCTCTTTCCTCATACAGAGTGTCCGGACATTCTTGACCGCCATTGGCTGACAGCTGGATAATGATCCTGTATCGTGACTGTGTGGGCACCGTGCCGTTCGCTGCCCGAGAGACACACACATAAAGCATTATTTTCACAGATCTGTCATTTTATTAGCATTATGTCAGTGATCATCACAGCAGGACCAATTGCAAAAGCTCTTCAGATAAGAGGTAATGATATGACAGCCGGGCTGGAGTTGACAACACACTCCCTCAGCTCCATCTATATGGATTCCAAGCTGATGTAATGACTTCATTTAATAGGCGATGTAAGGCTCATTACACATTGCTAATTACTAAAAGACTGATAAAAGCACAATTAAGGGGGCAATCACATCAACAGAAAACTCAACAGGGTAAAACGCGGTATTTACGCAGGGGACATGCGTTATTTTAAAACATTTCTTCTAAAAGTGTTGCCATTTCATTCCATCATCATAAACGTCTGATTACTTCTGTTTAGCAGGAGTAATTGTTAATTAATAGTCTCATTAAAGCATAATAAAATGGTTTCGCTGGTAAAAATAAGTCTTTCTGAGGGTGATCTACTGTACTTATCTACAGTACAGGCTTTAATTGCTTTTATAGTGGAGGTATTTGACATCCCAGCGGTCTTTGTGATACTGCGTGTGATCACACATCGTAATCTCCACAGCTACCTCGTTTCCATTGCTAGTGCTCAGACCTCATAGCACAAATGAATTCTAGCCTTTAATAACAAACTCTAAAAACAAGAATTGAATGCTTTCTGGCCACGGAAAGAGAGAATATTATTACATAAAAGAATTTGTGAGACGCAAAACACTAGGCATTACAGCTTTGTTAAAGCTTATAGAAATGTTCCCGGTTGAATTCCAGATTAAAGCTTTGTTGACAGCGTTTGTGGTGTAATGTTGATTACCACAGAAAATAACTTCTCAAAGAATTGCTTTGTATATAAATAAATGAATCGGTGGTAACAGTACAAATAAAGTAAAAGGGACAAAGCAACACACAATACACACAGTTGTGAAAGAACAGTTGTAAGATTATAGGCTTAATACAAAACATTAAAAAAACATTACAGGGTTGATATGAGACTCGGTTATTAATCTGTGCGGTTATAATTTAATATTTCTTCCTATACACGCAAAGAAAATAAACCATGTAATTTCCAGGCAAGGACACCAGAGAATAACTGCTACAAAATGACTAACTGACCTAGAAAAAATATTCAATTGCCATAATTATGTTATGACAAATAACCATAAGTTCACAACATACATTGTTTAACAAACAATTTATGTAAGTGCTTTAAACAAAGATATGAGCTTCGCATTTAAGCTTCGCCTCATTTACTTCCATTATAAGTGCAATAATGTGACCATGATTTTTGCTTTATTAAAAAAACAGATAATCTTCAGTGGTTAGCAACATTGTCACATATGTGTCTGCATACAGAACCTAAAGAGTTCCTTTATTAAGATGCTGCTACAATGCCAAAGCAAAAGGAAATTGATTGTATTGTAACAGTTGTACCTGGCAGGCATGTGGTAGGACAGGCTGTCCATTCACTAAAAGGAGTCACAATGCAATCTTTCTTGCAGGGCAATGAACAAGGCTGAATGGTGTCAGGTCGGGCAGAATCTGGACACCTGTGACACACACACACACACACACACACATTAGGTTTCTATGCTTTGTGAAGATTTTCCATAAACATAATGACTTTTATACTGTACAAACTGTATATTCTATCCCCAAATCTAACCCTACCCCTAAACCTGACCCTCACAGAAACCTTTTTGCATTTTTACAAAAAAAGCGTCACTTAGTATGATTTATAATCAATTTCCCTTGTGGGGACCGCTGACTGGTCCTCGCAATGTAGGTCTGTGTGACTTTTACCATCCTTGTTGGGACATTTAAAAAGAACTCATAGACACAGACACACTTAAACGAGAGAAAGGCCATTTGTATGATATTTTCTGTTGGCAAACAATAATGAGCTGTCTTGGGTCATAGTGCAATGAGCAGAGAGCGTGCTGTCCTTGAGCGCCGCAGCATCACAGCAGATCTCATCCACAGCGTCCTGTTAGGATTTACTCCACAAACACAAACATTATTATGTGCAGATAAAGTACAGTTACTGTGACACTATCTGTGCAACGTAAGATCAGGACCACATCGTGGAGGATTCTGATGTTATATTTATCATACCTCACCCGTTCCAAACTCAGCCGATTGTATCTGAAGGAACGTACAGTAAAACTGTTATTTTGGTGCGAGTGACAGAGAGAGGTTGTGTGTGTTATGTGACCTTATGTGAGAGTTATGCGAGTCTTAATATTTCCTGGGGTGGGGGGGTTATATGAACCTTTATGTTTCTAGAGAGAAAGAGCCCACAAAGCTCTCTTAAAACATGTAATGTAAAGAGTATATATATATATACATATATATATATATATATATATATATACACACACTAAGGCAGTGGTACTCAAAGTGTGGGGGATGGAGGTATTATATAGGATCCTTTTCACTCCTCAATTTCAAATCTGCTGTGTTGACGTTACACGTGAAAGCCAATTATGTCTGTGCGCAGTCCTTCATCTCATTATATGATAAGTGAGCTGTGCTTTCTTTATGTAAAGAAAGACATTGTCATGTGTATTATTAATGTGTCAGATACGAATGGTGGAGAGGAAAATCAAAGATTTCCTGTGAAAAATGAAAAATTTCAGCCTCACACCATATGGTTTCAGAACCGACACAGAGCACTTTTCCAATATGGACTACTTTTATGATACTTTATGTGCTTTTCAGAGCTTAACCGTTACAGTACAATTGTACTGTTTTTAATGGTAAAACAACAACAGTCTTGATTTATAATAGCCTCGCATAGCAAGACCTTTGACTGCGACAAAACCTCTTTGTGCCCCTTAAACTGACAAAAAAGAACCGTCCGACTGGCATGTAAGTTATCCAGTCACAGTTTGTTTTTATTTTTACAGGCTTTTAAAAGATAAGAGTAATTATTCGACAATAAGAAATAATACAATTTAATACAAATAAACCTTTTCCTTTTTTTGTAAATGATTAAACCCAAAACAGTTTTAAAAAGTGTCAATATGTCTAGAGTGTAAGTACTGTACATTAAATAACCTGTGTGCCCTTACTGAAGAAAGTTTCTAGATTGAGAGAATTGTTACAGCCTATTAGACACAAAACCTTTCCAGTTTTATGTCAAATATACATCTGACAGGTAGCAAACTGATTGTGGGCGGTCTGTTGGCAAGGCATCCTCAACTAGGTTTTGAAAGACACAAGGTTGAGTAAATATTTCCGGGTGAAAATACTTAGTTTTTTTGCTAAGTTTTTTTAGTTTTAAAAGTGGGCGTGGCGAAAAGAACCACTGCACTGGATTGTCTGTCCCGCTGACAATGTGTGTCTTTGTGAGAACATGCATGCATTCGTTTGAGAACAAGTTGCTCTTCAGAAAACATCAATGCCTGTGATCTGGATTCTAGACATACCATTCCAGACCCAGTTTCCTTCCCAGCATGCAGCAGGTATAAAGACAGGCGGATGGACACAGCAGGACTCGAACAACTACAGGCTGAGCCCAGCAAACAAGTCACATCAAAGCAAGGGACAAACAAGAACAGAGGCGTGAATCTTCTCTGTTTTTTCTCTCTTTTGTGCTCTGTGGAGCAGAATGTCATTACGGAGGGCAAACACCCAAAGGCAATGACACTACATAGTTTTAGGAAAAACAACAGAACAGAGAATGAATTGAGTAGGAGGAGGAAAGAGGCAAGAAATCGGCTTAAAGAAATATGGAATAGGAGATCTCACAGAAGTCAAGAGGTGCATCTTTTCTATTTCTCTCTTTAATTAAAGAATGATTATGAACAGGTAGTTTTTGATGTATTATCTTTGATGAGGGCCTTTGATGAGGGCCAGCTATGGTTCAGTCAGGTGGTTCCCAACCTTTCTTATTTCACTTGGCTACTGGCATTTGACTAGGTGAGTGAATTACTGTATGATGGATAATGTGACTGTTGTTATGATTTGCTTATAATTTATGTTTGGAATGAGTTTGGAGTTTATCATATGTACATATGTATCTTTGGTCTATAAAAATTCGTTTGTGTAAATAAACTATATCAATTTGGACACATCCAAATAAACACGGATTACACAGACTGCATTCAAAAACAGGTTACTGTACACTTCATAAATCAAATTACCTGTCATTTCATCTTTACTGAAAACCTGCGCGTACATTTCTTCAGCAAGTGGGGTTATATCAAGAGTCATTATACTGACTGACATGTGAATATCATCGCACAGTCTCAATCTGTTACGTGCTGTTATTTTGATCACAATCAGCTCACTGAAACCCGAGACTTGTCACACAAACAGTATTTTCTGTGACAGCAGCAGTATTCAGTCTGGTAATTGGTAGTGGCTTTTAATCTGTTAGGGGCCGTTCACACAGGATGCGATTTTGCATTTAAAACAAGCAGCGTGGAGCACAACAGAATGGAACAGAGACAGGAGGTCTGGAGACTGTTTTAAACTTGACTAATTAAAAAATGATACAACGGCCAATAATGTCTGCATATTTACGCAGACAGTTAATAAATAACACCTGCTAAATGCAAGACATTCGTAACAAATGACTTGTTTTAGTTATAAAAGTTTGTTTTTAAGCTAGGAAAAACGCCCGTGTTTACAAAGCAGGTTATTTGATTGAAGTCATTATCAGTAGTGGTAGAAACAAATAGCCCGGAGCTCTGTTAGGTATTGTGACAGGTTGGGAATTATTGGTATCGTCTTCTCATTTGATCTGGTGACAGACGTACCAGGCCCTGTGCGTATGAGTGCCGGTCCTGGTGCTAGATGACAGATCTGACAAGCTCTGAGATCTTCTGATCCACTTCACAGAAGTAGCGTTAATATAGAGCAGGTTTAGCTTCAGACGTGTAAAAGCTGAAGATAAATAAACATCGCTCTGTTGGGTCTTTTCATATATCAGGGTGTTTAAATAGCTCAGCTGTTTAAAATTAAATGTGCTATAATGCGTTTTTGATAGAGAGCTATCTGAAGCACACCCCACCTACACAAGAACCTTCGGCAGATCTCTCATAATGACAGAACAGAAGCTATAACTGATGTGCTCTGCTCTTTGCCTCCAGCACGTGATGCATGTGTGCGTGTGCGCGTCTGAGGCAAACACATAAATTGACTCACATGATCAAACACACGCGTGCCTCGTACGCACACCTGTGATTTATGTGTTTCGGTAGATCTGTGTGTGTGCGGTTACTGTGTGCTTCAGAAGAGCAGTGTGATTTTTATTTCCCTGCACTGCACTGAAGCTTAAGCCATATTTACACTGCAAACGTAGCCCAGTAGCTGAATATGAAGTGGCATTTAGGTATTTTCACACATGGGCTGTTTGCCGCTCAGATGTGATGTGAAAGAAATTACTCATTGCAAAAATAATGTTGTGAGGTTGTATTAAATCTATTATTATAAATATCTAAATACAGTGTAACCAACTATTGGAAAAAGCTAACGTCTGCCCAACAAGTCGCTAGTCACTTTTTAAAATAAATGTAATGAGGGGTCTGAAAAGTTGCTACATCTAGCGATAAAGTCACTAAGTTAACAAACACTGGATATATATTATTTTATATTTTAAAATTTTTATATTTTAAAATTTGAAACCAAATGTTGAAAAATATTTCATCATTACATTTCCACAGAATCGAGGTGACATCAGAACTTCTCGTCTTTGACACTGGGAGTGAGGTGGCTCAGAGGGGAAGTTATTTAATCTGGCTTTTACACATTATACAATATTCTGAGCACGTACAGAACGACTTAAAATTGGCTGCGTAAAGCACTCATGTTACGGAGGCCAGTGAAATACCCAGAATTTTATTAGCGTTTCATTCTTACCCAATACACCATTTGGGGAGTCCCTCAGGAAGCATTAACTAAGGAAATACCTGTAGCAACTAGAATCTCCACCCTTTTGATTCGGGAAATATAAAGACCTCGTGCAGTCATGCCTGTGTTTACAGCGGATCAGAATATTGACATTATTATTGATTGTATAAGATATGTTTTCACCACAAGCACCTTAAAAATCAAGGTGCTCTTCTTACGCAAAGGTCAAAGAATTGAGAACAGCTGCTTTCAGTTTTTACTGTACAACACATTCACACTGTGTAATAGTATCACACACCATTGCAAGTGAAGTCAATATTTCTGAAGCAGCCTCTGCCGTCTGAACTATGATTTTTCAATGGCACCAGCTGGTATTACAGAAAATGGAAAACTATTAAAGCGCAGGTTCTCAAGATTGTGTAGTAGAAATATTTAACTTAAACTAACGTCCAGTTTTGCTGAACAGCAAGACATGTTTAAAGACATTCCTGAGCGAAAAATATCTAATAATATCACTCTGGTGTAACAAAATATACATGTTTGGAAAAGCTAGTGGAGTATTTCTCTGTTGGAGATCTAATATTGACCGTATATGCATGTCTTACAGTAATCATATGCTCCACTGTCTCATATATTTGAAAACATATATCTTGCAAGAAAAATGCTGACGGTGCCTTAGAGACAAAGCCATAAACATGGATGATCCCATAAAGAGAACTGGCTATACTGAGGAATGTAAAAAAAAAACATTTTGAACTGAATATTTTTCTTGTCAGCACATATTTGATGAGGGATTTGAATGTGTTTGATGAGGTGTTGGTACGGCTGTCATTGCTTTTGAAACATTTTTAACGACAAACTCATAACGCGGTTTCTTTTGATGGAATGGGGCGGTGTATATCTTTATTCTTGCGTATATCTTCGCACATAAATTTGTTTTAAATCTCATCTTTAAAACTAACTGTCCTCACTGTCATTTTGCAAGTAATGAGATTGGATCTGTTTGTTCAGACAGTGTGGTCAATATCCAGTATTCTACATCGGTTGCCATAGTAATGCACTAGCTCCTATTTTGCTGTTCAGATTTTAAAAAACTAAATTGGATTCCATACGGCAAATCCTGTACATGCCGCAATTTAAACGGTTGCTGCCTATCTGAACAAAGCCTATTGCCTGTGTCAGTACAGTACAGTATGTACAGAAACAGATGATGTCTTCGTTATTTATAAAGGAAAAGTACAACCCTGAACAGTCATTGCTAAAGATTAACAAATTATACCAGTGAAAAAGTCAGTGAACAGTCTGTGCCTGTAATAATCTAACCTCAACAGAACGCCACTCCTGCTCTTTCAGTGGCGTGCGGGAAAACACAAATCTATGGATTATACATTTCATGCAAAAAAATCAAAACAACAAAGCACCTTTTGGGAATAACCGGTCCGATGCCCATTTTCATGCAGACCACTTTACGAATCTGCACCCCGGCTGCGCAGGTGGCCGTTTCGTTCCAGTAGCCCGTGCCATTTATGTTCATGGAGGAATCCTCGATGCACGGTCCCCATGGTGACGCTTCCCAGTAGAATATGATGCATGGATGATCGTTACAAGTTCTCCATTCCTCCAGAGCAGTAGCAGCTGGACACATCTTAGCTGGGAACAGGAAAAATCATTAACTGCATTACAGATTGAAAAGCCTCTCTTAGGTTTGCTTTAATGTTCCATAAAATGTTAACAAGCTACACGAGACATGAGACATGAAAAAGAACTGGGGCGTTTGTGTGAGGATGATGTAGACATACTGTAGAACTCTCCTTAAACTCTCACTCCGTTGAAAGAGGTCATGTTGTAATGTCATGTGGCGCAAATCAACGGAGCAATGCTCTGATGACACTTTTTGGAAAACTCTACCGTCAAACATCATTCTTACCTGATGCAGTTATTGGAATGAATTAACCGCCCCACATGCCCGAACGCCTGGGTCAAGTTGCGCTAGATCAGCCAGCGAATTTACTCCTGCACTTTTCATAATTAAAAGTAATTCCTGCGCCATCTGCCCTTGAAGCTAATGACATTGTATTGACATTCAGCCTTTCTTCGTAACACAGGGACTCATTATGAGTCTAATGTAGACCAGCTGAATATTAATAAGGGCTTGTCTGATTAATCACACTCTGTGGATGGTGTGTAGCGAAGAGGCTGGGACACTATTTCTATTTTCCAAAGATGCACAGAAATAAGTGTGTGTACAAGCATGCGCAGTGCTGTTACTTAATGTGTGTGTGTGTGTGGTAGCAGAGGGGGTGGCAGTAGTCTCTTGGCTAAGGTATATTTAAGTCTTAATTATACCATTCTTTCTGTCATTCCAGAAGGACTGTGTGTGATTGGAAAGGCCCACAGCTGTATGTAGGCAGACAGAAAAATGAGCTACAGAGAACACAGTTTTATTACCCACCCAGTGAATTAAATCTACAGAATGCAAAATTGCTTCTCCACTTACAAAACAGAAACTCATTGAGAGTGTTGTGTCACCCTCAGAGTGAAAATCAGTGTAAACTTTTCCCCTTGTGAATCAACATTACAGCATTGGATTATCCCACTTTGTCTATTTTATTAACATTTTTGTGCCTTATTTTAATAAATAAGGAATGGAGTTAGAAATAAACTTGAGAGAGCAAGAGGAACGAGACCAGAAAAAAATCAGACCTGCAACTTCTGGGGTTTTAAAATTCCAAATTTATGTCAAAAGCATGTGCACTACCCCTATGACCCTCCTATGTTATTAACATGCCCGCTCAACATTCCTAAATTATTATTTTTTTTCACTGAATGAATTACACATGAGCTTATGCCAAATATTTGTACAAAAAAATCAATGTTTTCCAATAAAACTCTGAATAAATGAAATATGGAATCCTTCTGAATTTACAGGATGTGCGATGGACTAGAACAACATTTTTGAGAAACATGAAAGAGTTTACTGACCTTCCCCTGGTAATCCTAATATTGTTCGTGTGCGGCTCTGTTTGCCTTCAGAGTTCTTATTAGAACAACTGTGGGAGCAGGAGGACCAATCAGACCAGGAGCTGAGAACACAGTCACCTGGACATGCCATCTCACAGGAGACCTCTTTAGGAGGTGGCTCATCTTCACACAGATCCTCAGGAACAAGCTGCCCTGTTGATTAGAGCATGAGAAGAGTTTTATTGTCGCTTCATGCTTTGATCTGGCACCTGTTTAAGAGTTGCTGGATGTGTGCTCAAGCTCTCCCTGCATACGGATTTTTCATTATCACCATTGTTACATTTTGTATTGTCCTTTGATGTTGATATCACATATTGTAGGAAATATTTTAGCTGTCCCAAAATGTTTAAATTTGCCCATTTCTTGATTTTGAAGAAATAAAAAATGATATAGACCAATTTATTGATTACTGGTTCAAATGCTGGCCAGTTATTGTTTATTATTATTGCTGCAACATCCATATACATATAACGTCTTTGGGGGGAGGTGGGTCGTAGCAGGCACAGAAACATTTATACATACATGTACACATACACTGTTACATACATCTGTGATGTGTAAGATCCTTCAGATGTCTTCAGATCAGGTTTTTTCCTTTCAAGGAAATCCATCATATTTGTACCTTTGAATTATCCATTTAATGAAAAAGTAACAGAAGAGCAAACCAAGATTCTCGTGAGGTCACACATTATAAATGCACTCATAATCACAGCTTTCATCTTTTTAGAACCTTTGATGAAGACAAAATGAGCTTTATCCAAATAAGAGATCAACAGTTGCGATGCATCTGCTTTTATTGATTCAGTCGCTGAAACAGGAAAACTGAGAGGGCAGCTGGAATTTCATTATGCACGATGAACACAACCCAGTCATGAACAATAATATTCTGATGGTGCTTCACAGCCTTATTAGCGCCTGACAGATTGACATAATCAACACTGTCAAAACCGTGACAGCACATCACATTGTAATGATAATGCCGTCCTTTCTCTATAATAAGGTTCCACTCTTCGATCTTCAAACAAATTAAACAAAAGAAATATTTGCTCTGTCTTTTAGCACCGATTTCAATAATGACTGGATGATCGGATGAGTGGAATCTGTTTCCCGTTCCCTGCAGGAAGGAAAAGATTTGAACAGGAAATGGAATTTAAGTGCGAGGCCGAAAGGCCGTTTACTTTATTGGATGTCAGTGAGCTATCAGAAGACAGAAGAGGAGAACGAGAGAGCAGGGCTTTCGGCTGGAGCTGGTAGAAGGAAAACTCTCATTTCATGCATGAAAGACAAACATAAATCCCGTCATTCATTTGTCTGGGATTACACAAAACATTCCTATAAAGATTAAACCTTAAAAACATCCCAGACACAACAAACACACGCCCCACTTTCGCAACGCGCTTCGACGGATCAATTTCTTATAAAAAGAAGTCGATCTGCGGTGTCGAAACGTTCTATGAGCGGAGAACCGACAAGGTGAAATCATTATTTTCATTGAACCCTGTCACTCACTTTCAAACATGCAGTACAGCAATAACAACCCAGGGGCCGATGTGTTAGCTTTTTTCCCCCGCTATAACTGCCTCCACGCCAAGAGGCCAAAAAAGAGGTTGCGTGATGTTCCTCATCAAATGAGGCATAGATGTAAGATGTTCCCTAAGGCGGGTCTTCAGCCCACCACCTCGAACCCTGAACGCACCAGTTCCTTGAGTTATCAAAGCACAGAGGATGGTGAAGGGGTTGCAGGCATATTCTTGGCAACCAAAGCAGTATAGGAAACACTGCAGGCGACCACGTGACCCAAACTTCAATGAGTTTGAAGAAAATTGTTGTGTGTACTAGGTGGGGAACCCTGGAGCGCAATTAAACAAACTGCAGACAACACAGGAAAACTCCAACAGCCACTGAGGTTTAAACACCATGAAAA
>JAZGTJ010012138.1:0-16163 GCA_036877575.1 Botia almorhae
GCACTGGTTTGGAGTGGATTGTGGTGTATTATGTGCACAAGAGAGTAGTAGTAATGTGTATGTGTGAAGTGGCCTAGAGATACTGGCAGTGTTCTGTTTTATTCTTTTAGTGGTGAGGTGCTTGTGGAGTACCTGCTGCAGGGGGACTAAATTGTGACTGTTGCTGTGGACCAGAAAGACATTACGTGAGGGCTGCTTAAAGACAGTGTATGGACTGCATCTCTCTTTGCAAATCATTCTTCCTCTATGCTGTTTTTAACTTATATTTTTAATGAAAATAAAGTGTTTGTAATGAAATCTATCCCTTGAGTGTCTGTGTTGATGCCTTGCCCTCAGTGATAAAGTTGAGTCCTACTAAGCTAAATTTGTAACCATAAATTGAGTCCTGGATCTCAATAACAAAATCCAGGTGGCGTAGTCGGCAATTGATTAGTTAACAGTCTTTTAGTAACATCAAAGTATTTTTAGCCGCCTTGTGCATCACATTTAGATTCCTGGGAGTGCACGTCTGATAACCTCTCTTGGTCTGCAAACAATTCAGCAATTATAAAGGCACAGCTGCGACTACACTTCCTGAGAGTGCCCAGGAAAAACAATCTAGAGAGGAAGCTGCTGTTGACCTTTTAGCATTCCACCATTGAAAGAGTGCATACTTACTGCATTTCACTACTGCATACATTACTGCATATTGCAATTCAGTTTGGTACCAACCAGGATGAGATGGTTGTTTTGATCTCTTGCCCTCTGATAGGCAGTATAGATCCATATGAACAAGGACTGCATGTTAACAGGACTGATTTTTCCCAACTGCTATTAGGACTATTACCTTACATAGACATTAAATAAATCAGCTGTGCAATATTTGTTTTCCTTAAGATTATTAAGGCTTAAGCACTAAAAGTGGGAAGGTCTCTATTGTTAGATCCCAAGCACTGAAAGTATGAAGGCCCTATTGTTTTCCTTAGGATTATTATTATTTTTGTTCTTTATTGTTTTTTATTTCGAGGTACTCTGAACCTTTGGGCCCCTTAGCCTCAAAAAGTATTGAAACTTGGCACACACGTCATAGTCGTCTGCCATTAGGGTCGGGCAAAGGCTGGCACATAGACGGGGCAGGTACAGGACATAAACAGATGATGCATATACCGGATCATACACACATGCACCTGTACAAAACTTGGTACGTGTATCGGTCTTGTTGCACTGATACCCCTTAGCTTTGCCCTACAGGAAGTCGGCCATTTTGGACCTTCTGAAAAGCACATGCCATGAACTTTTAAATACTCCTCCAAGGGATTTGAAGTCACTTGCCAAAAATGCCAGGAAATTGAATATTCAGAATTGTAAAGGGATTTTTGATATCTCAAACTTAACTACATTCAGGTGTATTTGCTGGCTGAAATGGCATAACATTTGACACACACAGCATGGTGGTCAGCTGTTAGGTGTGGGAAAAGCTTAGACATGGGTGTGGTGGGAGGGCTCTGTAGCACCCCCTTTGGACTAAAGTGACGGGGTTAGTTTTGCCTATGATCACCAAACTTGGTACATGTATTGTTCTCATCAAGCCGAACAACCTTTAAAATTACATTTATTAACTGCCCAACAGGAAGTCAACCATTTTGAATTGTATGTGGATTTTTTTGTCATTTCCGGTCTCTGAATTTTTAGATAACCCTTGATTGGATTGTCACCAAATTTGACTAATATTATTCACAATATTATTATAATTGTAAGGGGATTTTTGATATCTCGAAGAATATTGCATGAATATTACATGGCAACAAAATAAATGTATGGCGACAAATAGAAACAGGAAGTAGCTCATATCTTTTGTGTGCATTGAGTGATTTTATTGCAACTTGAGCTGTATGTTTAGTCCTATGGACTGATTACATAGAGGTGGTTATTGTTTCACAGTCACAGTCGTTATTGAGTCACAGTCATAATGCCACCAACTGGCATTAGGAAGTGTCACTTAAAACAGTTTAAGAGTTTTTTTAAATGTACCCAAGTCACATCTTCCATGATCAGAAAAAAGAAAAGATATCGAAAATGCTACACTGTAAATATATTGTTGATATCTCTGAACACTGTTGCCATGGTGGAGCAATCAACTTGGAACAGGAAGTGTCTCATATTTAACTGTTGCATTAATCCTAATCTCTAACAACCATTAGGCTACATAGTTGACTGACATATTGTATGTAGATTTTAGTTTACAATTAATGCAGAGAATTAAACTGCTACTGTAGCCTCCTGAGACGCAGAAGGAAAAGGGTTTTGACATTTAGATTTTAGATTCATGTCCCCTACATATATATAAATATATATATAAAATTGTATGTAAATCAACAAAAACTCAGTCAGCTTAATCTGTTGCTTTTGTTTAATGATACTGGTATTTTTTATTTTGTCTGCATGTGGATTTCATTTAAAATACTTTGTGTACAGTCTGAATAATAAGCTTAGCACTCCTTCCACGCAATGTGACCATACATTAATTGTCCCATTCGCTCTGTATCAGAATCATTATGCAGCGGGGGTTCCTTAGACTTCAGACATCAATTAGAGATCAATTATAGGCTTTACTGGCCACAAATAGGAGTGTGAGGGATTTTATTTAGAGATCAGTGGAAAAGGATATTGAAAAGCTAGACTGAGACTGAAAGAGTTTAAATTCTTATGCAGCCTTAAGAAAAGAAAGTGTTTGGAATGCCGCCAGGGGATTATAGGAATATTAATGCCCACATTAAAAAGAGTCATGAATTGATGTATCCACTAGATCATTCTACAAGTAAACAGGAGCTAAATGAGGATAAAGCCCACTTGTACTAAAACTCTTTAAGAATGGTGAGCCAGTCTTACTTCTTGGTGACATGGGAAGGTCTAGTGCAGACTTTTTCACATTCTTCCATTAATGTCCAAGTATGTAATATAAAAATATAAGAGAATATATCCCTTGAATTTTAAGACTGGATCGATTTACATGTTGACAAACATACTAATAATGTTCACAAAACATTGTTGTCACCTGAGTGTGATGTGTACACTCATAATAAAATAAAGGTTCTTCACAGCAGTGCCATAAAAACATTTTAGTTCTCCAAAAAAACATTTCTTTCTTACCTGATTACCTTCTGTAAAACAAAAAGGTTTTACAGATGTTAAAGGTTCTTTATGGAACCATACAGTATAGTGGCTTCAAGCACCATTTGTTTAAAGAGTATTGTATATGACGCTGAGCAATCTGTGTCTTTTAGGAGTCTGTTAGACATCCCAAGAACTTCATTCTGTGATTTAAACTGACACATCTGTTCAACATCTGACCATTAGTAGTACATTTAAATAATTGTTAAATGTTCCCTGGAGAACAATCAGCTTTGTGTCAAAAATAAATCTAAAAACCAAAATGATTCTGAGCAGGTCAGGTAAGTGTTTAACCCTACAGCTGCGGGTTAACCCTGAGCATTTGATATCCTGTGTAAAGACAGAAGGTTATGTTAAAAGAATATTACATTTGCAATCCACTTATCTATTAGAGTGGCTAAAAAATGGCAGTAATGGCAGTAATCAGTAATGGTAGTAAAATGGTCACCCCTGAGTATCACTAATTGTCTGGAGTTGGAGTAATAGATTTTGAGAAGATGGAAAAATAGATGTTGGACATTTTTTGAATCTGAATAATTTTATTTGGAGAATACAAAGATAGCAGCCCTAAAACAGTGGATTAACTTTATGTTAAATATCTTTGAGTGGTCTAAAGGTTGTATTTCACTGGTGCTCTTATAAAGTGTAATAGGATCTGCTGAATGATTCAGAAAATCTGTCCAGCCATCCCAGACTGGAGATATACCCAAATAAAACTGCAGATGTAATTGCTGCCAAAGCTGGTATTATAGAATAAACAGGGTATTAGATATTAGATATTTCAGACGTTTGAGTTTATTAAATCTTAAATTCTAGAATAAAAACTTCAGAAGACTTCATTTTCTGTGCACACTCTATATTTATTTATAAATAAGTAAAAGAAAATAAGATTCATATTAGTTCATCTGTGAAAGTTCATCGAGTTTACCTACTATTTTTAGGGTTTATTTAAAAAAATAGAATTGATCTTAATGAGTTGTCTTATTTTAAGCATTTTAGTCACACATTTTTTATTTCAAATTAGATTAACTGGCTCACTAAACAGTGCTACAATGGTACTGAATCTTGCTGATTCTTACTGCATTAAGAATACGCCTTTAATTCAGATTAGCCTATGATTGTGCTTTTTCTCAATTTTAGTTTCAAAGAGACCTGTCTAAGATTCTTTGCATACTAGCACACAAGTATCTTCAAGCAGTTGGCATCTCCCAATATATTATCATTTAAATACACATGGCACGTCTATCAATGCTCTGAGAAAGCATATAATCTACATGCTAAGTAGGCCATTGAGATTGTATTTGTTGGAAACCACTTTCATGTTGAAATGGAAGGACTTACATGTGAACTGGATTTGAGTTTTTCTCTGAGCCTTTTCTCTGAGAATTTGTTAGGAGCGTTTGGATGGTAAGACAAAAACGAAGGATGCATGCCCATTGCTGGTGTATTTTTTTCCTGTGAGCTTAGCTAATTCCATGTCCTTTAGCTCAGTCTTCAGATAACACTAAACAGGGTTTCTTTATTCTGAAACCCACCTGGATCTGGATAGTTGTGTGTTCATCTGGATATTGATTGGTTACAGTTTAGGTGTCAAGTTTTACTATGCATTATCCGAACTTCATGAACACTATGTTTTAATAACCTCAAGGGATTGAAATAATATGTGTTTAAAATAGAGGTCTGACGATCCACCAGACAAAGATGGCCTGCTTGATGAGAGAACAAGTGAAGCAACGCAAAGGAGCAGAAGGTAGCACTACTAGTTTTGTAGTGCTGACTGTAGAACCTTGTCAGATGGAGGAGGAGCATGGCCCGGAGTCACCCCACAGTTTCCAGAACCTCCAAGCAACACAAGGCCCAAAATGGTTCGCTATTATGGAAAAGCAGGGAAAATTGCCAACCCCTTTGACGTTGCTAAGATGCTACTGGGACAGAAGCGAAGCAACCATCTCATTTGCAGAGGAAGTCAATCACCATCTCAGTCTCACCTTTAGTGACAATTCAAGGGAGGAAGTCCTTGGGACTTTAAGACATTATGTTCCAGAGATGATTAGTAACATAATTCTGGACTATTATAGTGACTTTAGGTTGAGAATCTCTTTAGTATCATTAATGATAAATAAAAGTTTAAAGCCTAGATATATCAACGTGCAGTTCTGCCAAGGTGAGGTGTTGGGGCTCCCTCGTTCTCTAAACAGCATTACCCTGTATGGGCATTCCACCAAGCTCCAGCTCCCCATCAGTTGCCTAGTGGAGGTGTTTAAAGTCACCTGAGCAAGGGAGGTTATGACTCCACATGAAGACTGGTAAGGAGGCTTAGGTAGCTGTTTACAGAGCGGAGGCATGGTTGTGGCACAACACCTTGGTGCGCATTGTGGCGGGCAGGACTGGGCAGTTTTTCCCAACCACTTTATGACAAAAGCCATGGGAAGGAGAAGCGTCAACTGGTACAGGATGATATACGAGCAAAGGTGGAGGAAGAACGCTAGAGCAAGATGGTTGGCATGTACAAACAAGGAGCCTGGGCCAGATAAGCATGCAAAGCCTCGCAAGATCACCTGGACAGAGCTTTGGAGAGCTGGACCATAGCGCATTAAGTTTCTCATTCTATCAGATTATGATGTTCTCCCCAGCCCATTCAATCTGCATAGCTGTTAATGGCAAATTCTTTAAAATGCCAACTGTGCCAGATAAGGGGTATCCTGGAGCACATCCTCAGTTGTTGCTCGAAAGCATTAGTGGAAGGGAAATACTGCGAATGCCATGACCAAGTATTAAGGTCTCTGGTGAGACCTAAAGCTGCGGAGAAGGCAGAGTGATAGCCCAGTTTTACGAGAGGGCTTCTTGCCACTGCGCAGGATTGGCAGCTTCAGGTCAACCTAGGAAGACAGCTTAAGTTCCCAGAAAACATTGCAATTACTTCACTCCACACAAACATGATGTCAACATCAGAGTCTACAAAGCAAGTACAAAGAGGGCAAGGGTGTAATGAATAAAGACCCCACAACACCTGAGTTTATTAATGTAGATATGTTCAAGTAGCACCAGAAGGTGTATTCTAGAACTATAGCAACATTTAGCATACTGTATAGGTTCAGTGGAGCATCTCTGATTTTAAGCAAGACCAGCATGATCAATAATCTGTAAATATTATTTAGATTATTATTATCAGCCAGCCAATATATTTGAAGAATAATTTAGCATAACCAAAGGTGACGCATGTGTTCAGTGTCTTCCTAATTAAAAATGAAGCAGTTAGAACATCTTACTAAAGATTTGAGGCTGAACTCTCAACAGTTTTATCCAGTTACATACACGCTAAATAACATTTATTAGTAGCAGTTTTATAATATATAATATGTAATAGCTATGGTCAAACAGCCATAGCTAGTAATAGCAATCTATATATCAATGTTGTATAATCATTCTAACAAATCATTTCTAATTAAATATATGCCAATATCTGACATATAGTGTCACCCTAAAAGTATATGGTCACTTACACTGTGGTTCACATTTTTCATTAGAAAGTTTAAGACATAAACACATTTTTTCAACAACACTTGCTTTCATCTAATGTATCGAGACTGTCTTCCTCCAAAAAACAAGTTACAAGTTACAAGTGGAGTTTGTCATTTCAACCATATACAAGTACATTTCTCCAACGTTTCTCAACGTTTCTCCAGACCAAGGTGCTAGAGCATCACAGACATACAGGGGCTACACTAAACATCACAGACATACAGTGCCTTTCATTCATACCCATTGAACTTTTTCACATTTTGTCACATTACAACCACAAACTTAAATGTATGTTATTGAGATTGTATGTGATAGACCATCACAAAGTAGCACATAATTGTGAAGTGAAACGAAAATTATATACGTTTTCAAAATTTTAAGATAATTACAATCTGAAAAGTGTGGCATGCATTTGTATTCAGCCCCCTGTACTCTGATACCTAAATAAAATCCAGTGCAATCAATTGCCTTCAGAGGTCATCTAATTAGTTAATACAGCCACCTGTGTGTAATTTAGTCTCAGTATAAAATAATAAATACACCTGTTCTGTGAAGGCCACAACTGCAAAGCTACCAAGACATGGCCGTCTACCTAAACTGACAGACCGAGCATGGAGAGCACTGGTCAGAGAAGCAGCCAAGAGGCCCATGGTCACTCTGGAGGAGCTGCAGAAATCCACAGYTCAGGTGGGAGAATCTGTTCACAGGACAACTATAAGTTGTGTACTCCACAAATCTGGCCTTTATGGAAGAGTGGCAAGAAGAAAGACATTGTTGAAAGAAAGACATAAGAAGTCCCGTTTGCCGTTTGCCACAAGCCATGTAGGGGACACAGCAAACATGTGGAAGAAGGTGCTCTGGTAAGATAAGACCAAAGTTGAACTTTTTGGCCTAAATGCAAAGCGTTATGTGTGGCGGAAAAGTAACCCTGCTCATTACCCTGAACACACCATTCCCACTGTGAAACGTGGTGGTGGCAGCAGCATCATGCTGTGGGGATGCTTTTCTTTAGCAGGGACAGGGAAGCTGGTCACAGATTTGATGGGAAGATGGATGGGGCTAAATACAGGGCGTTCCTGCCTGGGATTCCTGCCAGGAATGTTGTCTGGACCAGCAGCTTTCCGCAGGTTGACTGTATGTAGCGTCTTCCTCACATCGACTGTGGTTAGACACAGCACCTGATCATTAAGAGGAGGGGTGGTCTTTCTCATCGTCATGCCATTTTGTGCCATCCACGGTTTCTGGTTGGAGCGTGTGGTGATGGTCTTGGAGACTGTGACGTCATCAATGCACTTGCTGCTAGTCAGTGTGTTCAAAACAGTCCTGAAGAGCAGAGATGGCTCCTGCTAACCAGGTTTTCACCTGCTTCAGAACCGGTTTCGAGCATCTAACTAGCGGTCTGTACGCTGGGATTAGCATAACAGAGATATGGTCTGAGTAGCCGAGGTGGGGGCGTGGCCTTGCACGGTATGCGCCGGGGAAGTTTGTGTAAACAAGATCCAGCACATTCTTCCCTCTCGTTGCAAGGTCCACATATTGATGGAATTTAGGAAGCACTGACTTTAGATTTGCATGGTTGAAATCTCCGGCAACAATAAACAGTGCATCGGGGTTTGAATTATGCAGCTCGCTAAAAATAATAAATCGGCTAGCATTTGGTTTTAGCCTAGCACGGACCCCCGTCCTCCTGCCACGCTTCTGTTTTCTCACGCAGTGCTTGCGACGTCCCCTCCAGTCAAAAGTAAACCAGGCATATGGTTTTCTTTTATGATGAATGGATGTGAATTTTTAAAACACACAGTAATACAGTGTTTTGCTGTTTTAGAGCATTTCAAGATGATGACTCCCTAATCCAGCACCCTACTAACCCTAATGTTAAAGTAAGCTTTGATTTTCGCATTTAGATTATTAGATTAAGGCAAAAGTTTCTGTGGTATCTCCTGCTGTCGATAGGGAAACTAATTTAGTAAACACTCCTATGGGTCGTATTTCAGGAAAGTGTCAAACAACCTATATGACCGTATGGTTTGAATAGAGGTTGGGAGTATCAGATGCAATAACTTTCAGTCTCCAAATTGATCCAAATATATCTTGGGGGCCCCTGCAGTAATTTTCACTTAAAATTATGCACACTTTTTGTTTTTAACAGCTTTAATTTTTCTCTGGGGTACTAATTAACATACTGGCAGGAACGAACTAAGCCTTTTTTTATCTTCATGTGAAGCCTCTTAATCCCCACTCCTTTTACAAGTCAACATATTTTTATCTGAGGTGGGCTTTGGTGAATTCCCTTCCAAAGCCTCACTCACTGCTTTCCTGCACTTACAGCTCTCTTTGTCCCAGGCAAAAACAAAAAGCAGTGTGAATGGACACTGAGGTAGGTAAATATATGCAGCGACATTACCGACATTAGTGATTCTTTTGGGCCCTCTCCCTGGGCCTGTTTGTCACTAATCTTGTCCCACATGCTTAGCACACAGACTTGCTTGTCTGGAGCCTCTGAACCAGACAAAAGGCTCACAGGCCTCCTCCGGGCTCTGGCTGAGGAACCCTATGTGAGGACATAAGTCAAAGTGGAGAGCAGAGCAGCAAATAAGTGGCTTTAAGAGTGTTTCGCGAGTAACCTTGCTCGCTGTGTCACTTTGAGAGTAACCTTGCTCGCTGTGTCCATTTGGCTGCAGCCACTAGGTGCTCTGAGAGTCATTCTTACAGTTCAATAGACCTATTTTTTGTGTTGAAAACCAAAATGATTGTGTCTCACTGTCAGCCCACGTCTGCTTGCTAGATACTCTCTCTGTCTTTCTTTCCTCATAAAAAATACCAGTTCCTTGTTGTGCACAACAGTCCAATGGTAAATTAATATTGGTGTTGTGATATATTCTTATCTTTAAGCACATGTGTGAGTAAAACTTACTTGTATGCCCCATATCTCTTCAAAAACTGAAGAACTGCACTGAAGAGGATTGTTTGTCAGGTTATTTGCTTATGTGTAAAGTCTGCTGTGCATTGTGAGATCCTGTGCTTATGTTTGGATTAGTGTAGAGTGGTTTATGTGCAGGGTCAAAGATTAATGTGACCTTGCTTTTGTTAGATCTCTGTTAAGCAAACACGCTTGTAACCCAGAGATAATGACAGTCAAGTAAAATGGTGATGCTTAAATGCTTAAAGATTAAAATAAAAAGATTATTTGTGCCATTTAGTCCATATTTTTTTTTAGGTTTTATTGTATCTCTTTATGCTTAAGTACTCTTAAAGGTTACTCTTAAAAAATAACTTTAAAATATTAATGACTCAAAGTGCATTTATTGTGTAGTGTATAGTGTATTGAATTTTTTTGTCCAGAATATGCTGGAATTAATAAGTAAATGCTTTGACATTTTCGTTGTGATTATGATAGATGTTGAAGAGTAAAAGTGCAGTAGTTCATTTAATCTTACATGGCTTTCAAAAGTTCTGTTTAATGCTTTAAAGTTTTGTTAAAACATCCATTTAAACAAAGTAACAAAGAAACATTTTTAAATCTTTATGGTTAAAGTTATCATTGTTGTTATCGTTCTGGCCCTAACTCTGGTTCCACTCCTCTTATCTGTGATACATACTATAATCCCTTTGCCAGATCAGAATCCATTTTGAAAGGTGTACAACATTCTAGGCTACTAACAATGATTTTTTTATCATCTGATAATGCATAATGTTTGCCTAGAAAAACGTCTTGTTTCATGCAGCCTGAATTTGTTAAAGTATAATATATAATAATAATTATGAAACATTGACATTTGTTACTGCACTCGTTTTGGAGTTTCAGTTCCCCAAAAACTTCCAGTTAACTTAAGTGAGTGGTTTATTTTTTGTGTCAGAGATGAGGTTTTTAGTTCTTCAGGTCTGTAAACATTAATAAGAGCTCTACATAATTCAGTGCAATGACCTGTGAAAGTATTTAACTGCATGCCTGTTACCTCAATTGCTTTTGGATGGAAAAGTAGAAAACAAGAATAAATACAAATATAATTTTAAGATATAAATGAAACATTTGTACTTGTCAGTTGTTATCATTCCATGTTATGCATTTCTTACCTAAGATTGTGTGCCAATTAACTACAAGAAATCAAACTTTATTATGTGGAATACCTCTCAACAATATGGGGGCATATACAGATTTGCAGTAAATACCAACCAGTAGAACAAATCAGGCACTAAATAGGAGCTAATACATTTATTCTCCACATCATGTTTAGTTATTTATTAATTCATTGCTTTATTAGGGCTTTCTTTTATCAACCTCATGCTTATTTCCTCCTGCTGTTATTGCCCATCGCCTAAAGATAAAAGGTATTTTAAGGTTTGGTGCTAAACTGAAAGTGTGACAGTGTGACAGATACCTTGTGGCTGCCAATGACTTATCTGAATATGTTGTTGTTCACAGTAACCCTTGGCTGGTTGCATGAACTGCTTAGACTAGGCTTGAAAGTTAGTCTAAGCAGTTAGTTAGTTACCTAACCCTAACCCCTAACTCTGGTCATAACTTTTTTAAGTCAGTTACATTTAAAGGTAAATTGGTCTAATTTGAATCTGAAAAGTGTTCCTATAGCTCAATTGGTAGGGTATTGCATTAGCAGTGTTAAAGGTTAGGGGTTCGATTCCCAGGGAACAATGGTACTGATAAATTGTATACCTTAAATTCCATGTAAGTCGCTTTGGAAAAAATCATCTGCCAAACGTATAAATTTAAAATACTGAAAAGACCTAACTAATTGCTAGTTAGTCAGACTAGTTCTTAAGACAAAGTTTTAACTTGGCAGGAAATGGTTTTGTATGTTTGAGGGGAAAATGTTTTGCAGCATTACATATGATCTTTAAATGGTCCTTATTAAGTCATGTCTCATCATGGACAATGTGTCCATATGTTATCTAATAGCAAATGTGCTATTAGAAACTGTTATTCACAGTCTCTTATCATACAACTGCAAATAGAAGTCAGTGGTCTTTCGCAGAATTATGTTCAGGAGTGAGGATCTTTTGGTCAAACAATAATCAGTGTGAAATCTTGTGTTAAAACCTCCACGGCGCTTAAACTTAGAACAGGTGAGTAAACAAGATCAATATACTGAGTATATTTTCCTATTGGTAATTTTTGGGGGATTTTGATGCAGTAATTCTTTGTGAAAATTTGTGTTGGAGACCCTAATAGTGATAGCAAAATCATGTGTTTGTGCACATATTTACATGTATATTTCATTTTTGTTTTCTCCCAGTCCATTCAGTTGATCTTATGGGTAGCAGCTCAAGTTCCCAGATGATCTTTAATCTCTTCAAGTTTTGAAGAGCCACTCTGGATCTTCTCGTTGGAGTTCAGCAAGGCAACTTGAATGTCAAAGCAGACCCTGACCCCTTCTTAAATCAACATTGATGTCTACCCAGTGAATTCAGTCTCTGGACATCAGCTGAAGAGATCCCAAGTCTCATTAATCTGATATCAACAATGAGAATCGGAACTGTCTGTCAGCCATGTGACGCCTCTTCCGCTTCTCTTTAAATGGTTCTCACATAGGAACAATGACTGTAGAAGAGGGGTCATTTTGGGTAATGCCTCAAAACAGCCGTCTGTGTGAAAGTCTCATGCAAAACACTGGGAACAAAATAACAAGTGTACACATGTATATAGCACATATATAATGTACAGCAATGTAGACCATTGATAAGATAATTTGTATTTTGTCATGAAATTTTAACTAGAAGTTTGATTCTATGATGCATTTTACTCAACAAACAAGCCATAAATCAAAGCATGCTGTTGTAGTATTATCCTATTTTCCGCCTAAAAAGTGAGAGAGTGATGTAGAATTTCTTAAATATTGTGCTTTTTTCTTATTTCTTATTTTCTCTTTATTTTTCTTAACTTATGTCAGAAACAACATATTCAAATAAAAATCCAATAACACATTGCACATTTGCTGCCACATTTATGCAGACCCAGACTGTATGTTTAAAGCAATGCCAGGTACAGTAGTAAAATGTTTTAGATCAAACATCTCATAAATCACTTTCACCTACTCTTGAAATAAAAATAGGTTTTAATGTCTGTGCTGCTGTTGTTGCAGAGTTAGTCCAAATCAGAGGGTAGCCCTGGTGAGGCCAGGACTGACAGCATAAATTGTGTTTGTTCTGGCAGGCTAGGGCAGAGGTTTGAGGGTTAGGGAAATAAAGAGGAATTGGGCAAAAAGGCCAAACTGTCAAGATAGAGGGCATAAGGCAACAATGTTTCCCTTTTCAAATACAATCAAATCTTGACGTGCACGTCCCATGGGAAAATAGTTTGGAGAAGAATGGCCAAATTATCTGGCTCATTGAGGAATGATTATACCAAAGGAAGGCAGAAGGTATTGATGCCATGAAAAAATATGCATTTATCATTGGACTGTTGTGCACAAACATTTTTATTCAAAGTAAATACCCAGAATAAAAACATGCATCATTAGAAGATTCAGAAGTTTTAATTAGTGTCTTTATAGGTCAGCTCAATTAGAAATGAGGGGAAAAACATTTTATCATATATCAGTTATATCAATAATCATATCATATATTAGTAGATAGTAGATACAGTATATCATCTTTAATACCGTTGAAACTATAATGTTGACCATGGTTGTATTAGTAGTGCTTGCTATAAGTCAAGCATTACTATTACTGTAACATACTTGGGATTAAGGATTTTTGAAAAAAGTAACCTTACCTTTGGAGCATAGCCTAACTTGTCCCACATCTGCATGGACAGGAATGATACCTCAGATCTACTTGTTGAGGAGAGGTGTGGTATTGCTTTTCTAGGTGATCATGTATATTTTACATGGTGGACAATAAAGACACATTGGGCAAAATGATAGGAGTGACATGAGTCATGTCTGGAGACTTAAAAAATCATATCAGATATTATAGGCCGTAGAAAGAGTAAGCAACCATACAAAATACTCAGTGAACCACATAGAAACCTAGCAATCACCCACAACATTCTAGCATAACAGAGTCAAGAACCACTTACAAATTGTAGGCCTAAATATTATTAAACATACTGTTTTTTTTTATTTTTCTCTGGAAATGTTTAAGATGATTGGTAAATAAAATAACGTGATGAAGGTTTTTCTTTCATTTTGTTTAATTTATTTTGGCAAGAAATAATTCGTTCACCAATCACTATTATTGATCGATAAAGAACGCGTGGAACGGAGCACGCCATTGGTTGCCACCACGCTTGGAAGCCAATGGCGTGCTGCGTTCCACGTGTCCTCCGGGGGTCAGTCATGATGATTGGTGTAAAAATGTGGGTAGTTACGCGTGCTTTTAAATTCAGCATTTAAAAGGACTTGATCTGCACAACTCACTGTGTAAAAGAGCCAACAACAGAAATCTCTAAAATTCTGGAGTATTTTCATGATGGATTTTTTATAAACACGATTATATATATGTGTTTTTTTCCTGAGAAATATACACATTTACTGATACTGAAACTTTTTACGCGGAATTCATCAGTCAAAACAGCTGTCTGAAGATCTGCAGGAGAGTGTTTGGCTATGGCTACAAGAATGCCAAGGGGGATAACCCATAAGATCACATCTAAGCTTTCATCCTCCAGCCCGGGCCGTGAGCAAAGATACGCACTTAACATGAAGCTAAAAACGAAATCTTATAAAAACAATACAGCTTTAGAGCACAGAAAGGTAAATACAAATCTACAAACCATTAAAATATGGAATATAACTTTGATGGTAAATAAAAAAAAGATATATTAATACAAAACTAAAAGTAAAGTACAGTTTAATTTATTCTTATTATCTCTAAAGTCCTCAAAACCAATAATGGAAAAAAGGAGACGTGCACGGATAAACAACTGCCTTAGTCAACTGAAGACTCTTGTTTTGGACGCACTTAATAAAGATGTGAGTTGATATACAATATAACTATCAATTATTGTTAAGGTTGTATGTGTTACCATGTTATTCGTTTCTATTCAGACTTCGCGGCAATCCAGATTGGAAAAAGCGGATATTCTTGAAATGACAGTGAAGCATTTAAAAAATCTGCAACGAGCACAAATTACTGGTAAATGTCCTTGTTATGTTCGTTAAAATTACGTTATAAATTTTGGGGTAATACTTGTTAAGTGTCTCTGAGCTCTATTATTATTATTGTTGTTACATTAATAATAATAATGATTATAATAACATTATTATTATTATAACTCTGTTATTAAAAAGGTTTCAAATAAAACATTTAAAATTACTTGACAGTGAGTTTTATTTGTTTTGATGCCTCTAACATATTATTGTATTTTGATTTTAAGCAAACAGCTTCCCCATGCTTGGCAAGTACAGAGCTGGATTTTATGAATGCATAAATGAAGTGACCCATTTCATGTCCACTTATGATGGTGTGGACACTAAAATGAAGACCCGGCTCCTCTCACATCTGGCCAGCTGCGTTTTACATATTGACTTAATTTTGTGTCAACCCCAGCATCACCTGAACACATGCCCTCCAAAACCAGGATTCAAACCAACTGCGGGGCCGCAGCTGAATAGCCCACTTTTTATTTTGCCACCAGAGACTTCAGAATTCCATAACAGTCTTTATTTTGTGCCGTCAGGTCATGGAACTTTGGGTCTTTTGATACCCAGTTCGTCAGATATTAACTTGATTGGACGACTTAACGGTGCGCCTCAGCCTGGCGTATACCCAAGTGCGCAAGTAAACGCTACAGAATCCCTTTGGAGACCGTGGTAAAGCTTCACATAATCTCTAAATAAAAGGAATAAAGTTTTGGTAATTGAGCTAAGCGCCTCTTGTAGAACAAATATTTCAGACTGCTCATTGTATTTTAATTGAGATGTAAACAGAAATGTATTTTCACATGGAAATTGAATGTAATAATAAATATATGCATTGATTAATAATGATTACTGTCATGATTGCTGTTTTTTTGGCTTTTTTTTTGGCTTTTAGGTATTCTCATATGTAAGCAGTTTGAAAACGAATTAAAAAATTATTTTAGCTGTTCTCAGCTAAAATAAAAACCTAGCTGAGAAATATTACACCAACCACACCCTTAGGAAAAATGGCTCTAAATAGTACTAAAAGGAGTTTTTCAGCTTGTAAAAATAGCAGAACCCTTTTTGGTGCTATATATAACCCTTTAATAAGGTTCTATAAACTACCTTGCCTTTGAAAGTTCAATATAGAACCTATAATTCTATACAGAAGTGGTTCTGTAAAAAACCTTTTATTTATCAAGATAAGGAGATTATATTTATCCACTTTTTCTATTTCTATTTTATTTAATACTTTACTATACAATACTTAGTATTGTCATACAAAACTAAATATGTCTATTTATTAAATCACACTGTCACTGTCAGGATCCTGGCTTCTGTCTAGCTTTGAGATCACGTTTTGCCAGGATCCTGACTCTTGTCTTGTTATGTGTCAGAGCGCGGGCTTAG
>JAZGTJ010012139.1:0-16162 GCA_036877575.1 Botia almorhae
ACTTGTGCACTTTATGTATATACTGTAAATTATGTAGCCCTGTATGTCTGTGATGTTTAGTGTTTGTCTTATGAAGCACCTTGTTTCTGGAGGAACGTTGTCTTGTTTCACTGTGTACTTGTATATGGTTGAAATGACAATAAACTCCACTTGTAACTTGTAACTTGATTACAGTAATGGCAGACAGTCAAGTGATTGTGTGTGAGGTACAGGCTGTGTACACACAGGGCTTTGGTGTGGCAGTGGGTGTGAGGCCATCTGGCACAGCACTCAGTTCTCCCAGCATTCCTTAGGGCAAAGCCTGATTGCTTCATGCACTTCTTGCCACACATTCAAGAAATCTACCCTCTAGCATAAGCAACCATTGAGTTCTTTTACCCAAGTACCATTGCGGTTTTATATTGGCACACACACTAGCCTCACAGTTTATGTTAGGTTAAAGCATTTTAAAGACAACATAAACTTCTGTATGGTGGCACTTTATTGAGTGAAACTTAACATTCAACAGAAAGTAAAGCTGGGCTATCCTAAGTTACCAGTACTGTGACCAGGCTGTGATTATTATATTTATACTGTTGTTACCCATGCATGTGGCCTTGGTTACATACACAGAAAGCAGAAAAGGTAAAAAGGATGTTATGTGTTAGATTAACAATTATAAAAACCTTTTTCTTAACAATTATGAAAACCTTTTACCTCCTAAATGTACATGCAATGGTGTTTGCAACCATTTCAGTTCTTTAATGTAAAATATTTCTGATTATAACAATGCAATTAAATCTTAAAAACTACTTACTAACTTACTAACAAGCTTACTAGAGGAAAAAGTGGATTAAAATGGTATAGACTTTGTGACAGCCACATAATTGTAGAGGTAGAACAACATTCTTGATGAAAGATTTTATTTGCAGTAACATGCAAATTGAATTGTGCACAATTACATCTGCAAAGCTGATCAAGAATGTTTTTTTTTACAACCTTGCCTCTCTCTCTCTCTCTCTCTCTCTCGCTCGCTCTTTTAGTCTAATAAGGTCCCGGTGGTTCAGCATGCACACATGCATCCCTTGACCCCCCTTATTACCTACAGCAATGAACACTTCTCTCCAGGAACCCCACCAGCACACCTCTCACCAGAGATCCTGGACCCCAAGACAGGTATTACATCTCTGTCTTATACATTTCTTTTGGTCATTATGCCTTACATCTTGTGAGTGACTATATTACTCCGTTTGCAGGTATTCCACGGACCCCCCACCCCTCAGAGCTATCCCCTTACTACCCCCTGTCCCCTGGGGCCATGGGGCAGATCCCTCACCCTTTGGGATGGCTCGTCTCACAGTGAGTTCCAAACCAAATTGATGGTTCCAAGTCGATGGTTTTAAAGCCTGAGGCTATTAAAGAACATTAAAAATTCCACAAGGAAATTTTCATCTTGTATTTCTGTAGTTCTAGAACCATTCTAAAAAGTATCTTAAAACATCTTGATCCTACATCAATTTCTAATTCTCAGTCTATATCTAACCTGCCTTTTATTTCAAGGATCATGGAGAAAGTTGTACTGGCTCAATAACAGTCTTTATCAAATAATTCTATGAATGAAGCCTGACATAGCATGGAATCTGTTTTCTTAAAAGTCCTAACATCCTTCTCACGACAAATTCAGGAAAATCCAAGACCCTGAAACTTTTGATTTAAGCACTGCAATTGATTTAGTTGACCACAACATACTGCTGTCACGCCTATTCTTATGTGGGACTTTGTGGTACTGTATTACAGTGGTTTTGCACCATCCGTAAATAGGTGTTTTACTGTTGGTTAGAAACATCACTCATCTTCCAACATACATCTTGGCTGTGGTGTTCCACAGGGATCATTCCTTGGACCTGTGTTATTTTTCCTCTGTCTGCTCCCCCTGGCCTTCATTTTTGAAAAATATAGTGTCTGATTTCATCTATATGCTAATGGTACTCAGATCTATCTTCCCTTACAGCACAACAATAAACATTCTTTAGACTGTCTAAACGTGAATGAAAAGAAATCCAAAATTATGATGTTTGGTCCTAAGGAAACTGTGTTTTTGATTTTGATCTCTGCTTTCTCACCCCATGTAACACACAGTGTGTCAGGAATTTGGCCATCCTTTTTTAAACTAGTTTAAAGTTTAATAAACAAATTACTGCTGTTTTCAAGTCATGTGTTTACCACCTTTACCTACTTTGTAAAGTTAAGCCCTTTTATCTAAGAGCAAATTTGAAACTATTCCATGCTGCGTATCCTACACAGTTTCTAAATTATTCACAACATAAAATGTTTTAGAAAAGTAATAAGGTAATAAAATCTTAAATTTAATCAGTGGTCAGTATAAAATTTCCTAGGTTTTTTGAACTCTACTTTTTTTAAATTTCTATTCAGTGTTTACGAAAGACTGACAAAAGTTATGGAAACTTGTTGTTCACAGTTCCAGAACCCTGAACTAACATGCTGTAAAGAACCTTTGTTTTGAAGACTATGTATTTATTTCTGTCTGTCTCAGGCAGGGTCAACACATGTACCCCATCACTGCCGGAGGTTTCCGCCACCCTTATCCTGCTCTCGCCATGAATGCCTCCATGTCCAGGTGAGCTTGTCATTCTCATGCTACACTTTGAGTTGAAACATTTACACACACACTTAACATGAAAGTGATCTGAATTTACTTGCTCTTAATTTAGTGGTGGCACTGGATTAAATGAGAACAATCTGTTTCCTTAAAGTGTATGTGTGCGAGCGCTAAATTATTCATGCTTGCAGACCTTTACAGCAATTGTCAGTGCAAGTCCAGCCATGTTTGTTTTTTTCATTGACATTGCTAAAAAATATTCTTCAGCAGCTACAACTGTATATACAGTATAAGGGTATACTTTTTTGTGAGTTTTATCTGTTTTCGCATTGCTTTTTCTTTATACTTTACATTTATGCATTTGGCAGACGCTTTTACCCATACATCTAGCAGCACTTTCTTAGCTGCTAGACGATCAATGCTAGAGGATCATTGCTTTACTGTGTGTTCACCTCACCAATATTTTAAAAACATGTCCCATTCAGCTTGTAGGAAGCGGTGTTACTCTTGGTGGTTTAAGGGATAAAGATCAAGTGAGCCGGCACATAGATAGGAGCATAATAAGGAAATTGTACTTGCTGGTGAATGTAGTTTTTCAATAGTGCCATGGTGTAGTGGTTAGCACACATGGACCAGACATGTTGAGTCCTGGGGCTCTTGTGGGAAATGCAGGTAAAAGTCAGGCAGAGTCTTGAGGTCTGAGATCCTTCAAGATTGAAAAGCAAGAGGCAAATATTAATCTGTATTTAAGTTTTCTTTAGCATCAGGTAAAAATAATGGCAATCATGTCTTTTTTTCAGTTTGGTGTCCAGTCGCTTTTCTCCTCATATAGTTCCTCATTATCCTCACAGTCTTCATGAGACAGGAATTCCTCACCCAGCCATAATCTCTCCAGCTATCAAGCAAGAACCTAACAGAGACCTCAGCCCATCAGTTCACACGTATGTACACACACACAGCACACCAGATATACATAACTAGTTCTCCACTGCCACGTTTAAAGGAATAGTTTAGCCAAGTGACTCTTCAGTGGAACTCTTCAGTTTTTTTTAATAAAAATATGCTACTCCATTGGGTTAATGTATTCTGAATTGACAATAGATGTGTTAAAAAACAAAAATTCTTTTGAATATTTATTATATTGTTGCCATCATTTTAGATGTGTTATTCCTAACCTTTTAATCTTGTTAATAATAAAGCCTAGAGTGGCTTTATTGCTGTCACATTATTGACACTTTACTGAACTAGCCCAAATTATCTCACAGGAAAATGTATACTTTACAAAGTGATTATTTCATGAATTCATGCAATGTGAATCGCTCAAAAACCTTTTATTAAAAAACATGAATGTCCATCCCTAGCCTAACCCTAAACATAACAGTCACCTAACCAGCAAAAGCAGATTGTACAGAAATGTACGAATGAGATTGTCTGAAATCATATGAATTAGCCACCAATTGGTTAAAATGTAAAATGGTTATGAATTGTCATGAGATTTGGTGTTAAACTAGCAGGTAATAGAATTTTGACACTATTATCTCAAAAGACAGTAATATTTGGGAAAATGTTTAACTATTAAAATTAAAATTGTTTGTCTACCAGCTTACCACTTACACTCCTTTTGTCACTGGCACTCTTTTATACACACCCGCACACACACAACACTGACAACCACCTGTTGTGTGTATCTGCAGGAAATCTCCATGCCCGACTGAGGAGGAGGAGAAGAAACCACACATAAAGAAACCTCTGAATGCCTTCATGCTGTATATGAAAGAGATGAGGGCCGAAGTGGTTGCCGAATGCACGCTGAAAGAAAGTGCCGCCATTAACCAGATTCTGGGCCGAAGGGTAAGCGAACTGTGTTTGAGTGGTCATGCTTACACCGTTTTTTACATTTCAGGGGCTTCAATCACAAGTGGATATCACTAAATAGAGACGTAAACAAGGTCCAAAATTTTGTGATTGGATCACTCAAACCAGATTTGTAGGTAGTGAGAATCGCTATTCAGCATATTTCACATGAACAGTGATTGGTTCATTTGGTAGTTAGTTGCAAGTGGTATTAGTGGAAGGGATATTCTCAGTTTAGAGCATTTGACAGTTGAGTCATCAGTATATTTGGTCCATTTTGATAGAAGTTGTACAAATGAACTTTGTATGGCTGCTTAAAGTTTTAGGTACACTTGAATATAGATCAAACAGGTGTTAACTGGGCCTGTGCATGATCAACTATTTTGCAAATATGTTGTATGTACATGCAACATGATATATGTGTACACGCGGAGGCTGTTTTTGCTGGTGTAAGCAGGATGTCTATATTCAGTATGTATAGGTATGTGTTCGACCTTTGGCTGATGGTGTTGTTTGTGTTTGCAGTGGCATTCACTATCTCGAGAGGAACAGGCCAAATACTATGAGTTGGCCAGGAAAGAACGGCAGCTGCATTCTCAGCTCTATCCTGGCTGGTCTGCCCGAGATAACTATGTGAGTTCCATACACACACACACACACACACACACACACACACACACACAAACACACACACAGACAACACATTTGTAAATATTCATATTCCTACCCTAAAATTGCACTGCTTTTGGTTAAAGAATTGGTTCCCCCAGTAATAAAAAAAAAATACTCACCCTTATGTTGTTACAAACCAACATGACATACCTTTGTAAAGCACAAGATGAGAGATTTTAAATAAGGTATCTGGTGCCTTTTTTTTAGACTTAATAGGGGACTGGAGCTTTTAAGCTTTAAAAAAAAAGCAGTTACCATAACACCAAAAGATATAATAAAAACAGTTCAAACTTAATTTGTGCAGTATTTCAAATCTTACACTATGCATTTGGTAGATGCCACTGTAGCTCAGTGGTTAGAGCATGGCGTTAACAACGCCAAGGTCATGGGTTCGATCCCAGGGATTGCACGTTTAGAAACAATGTGTAGTACAATAAATGTAAGTCGCTTTGGATAAAAGCGTCTGCCAAATGCATAAATGTAAATGCATTTATCCAAAGTTACTTACAGTGCAATCAAGCTGTACATTTTCATTATCATTACCATTATGTGTGTTATTTGGGACTATTTAGGATTCTGCAGTCTTCCTCATTGAATAGTTTTTGGCCTTCATTTCTGACTCTCTCTTTCCATCTCTCTCACCCTCTGTTTCTCTCTTTCTGTATTATTTCTCTGCAGGGTAAGCGGAAGAAGAGGAAGCGAGATAATAAGACAGACTCAACACCAGAGGGTAAGGACAAATACACACTCACACAACCTTTTTTATCTTGCCCTGTCTGTTTCTAACCTCATACCTGCTCTGTGTCATGCAGTTTATGGGTTTCAATGCTAGCACAGGCAGGTATGTCTGCGGGCTTTGGGGCCGTTCACACAGGACACGTTGTTGCATTTTGTCTGCGCTACTTTTAAAATGTATAGTTTGTGTATATGTGCCAAATTGACATTGTTTTACTTGTTCTGCTGTATCTTGCTGTTTTTTAGTGTCTTTTGCCAGGAGTAACAATTTTAAGTGTTTTGACATGCAGTGGAATGAAGTATAAGTGTTAACGTGGCAACAAATGTGCTATTTTTTACTCCAAGAACACTTCCAGTGTGAACGTCCCCTTAGACAGCAAAGCGCAGAAATGTTTAGAACACAGCCTACTTTTCATTATGGTCATACCATTGACCCGCAACTTTAATTTGAATACTGTGTTGTCTGCAAATACACACATCAATCCATTTCCATTTTGTGATCAGTGTGGTATGAAGGAAAACCTATCAGGGTCATATTTACTCCCAAAATGTTTCATTTTTAATTACAAAATCTGTAATTTGATTTACACTATAATGTTAAGAAATTTTACTCGTTACTGGAATCCAAAGAATATTGATTAATAGCAATAATTAACAATGTTAATAAGTCTTTAAATGTTTATTTAATTTATGCAATGTTTAGCAGAGAATCTAAAGTGATGGAATAATAAGGTAGATAATTGTCATGGAACTTGTCACAAGGCATGAAACCTCAATTGTAGAAGCTTCATTTTCTTGTAAAATAATGAATAATGTATTTTTCTTTTGATCTTGGTTTAAATGACCTGGATTTTTAAATGACCTGGATTTTTTAAGGTTCACCTGTATATAAATTTTGAAAGTTGAGATTTTGAAAGCTTAAATTTTACGTCAGGATTCCATAAATGTATCATATACGACATCATTGAATAGAATATATTGTATTTTGGTAAAGTTCCTCTCCCCCAACAGTCTGTCTTATTCCGTTTTTTTTTATTTCTGTTTCCTCACAGATTTTTCTGCGCAGAATAAGAAACCGTATGTGCAGTACCTCCCTCAGGAGAAAACGATTGACAGCCCTGCCTCCTCCCACAGCAGCATGCTGGACTCTCCGGCCACGCCCTCTGTGACCCTTGCCTCGCCCGCAGCTCCGGCCCCAACTCATTCTGAGCAGGCTCAGCCACTGTCACTAACTACCAAGCCAGATCGCCACCAGCATCCTCACTTCTCTCTGCTCTCCAAACTATCTTCATCATCATCATCCTCGTCAACATCATCCCAACCAAGCATCTCTCTCCCCACAAGCTCCTTAGGCAGTCAGTCAACTCCACCACTACTATCTCGGCCTCTTTCCTTCAGTTCTTTGCATGCCCCCCTCCTGTCCCCACCCTCCCCATTCCATCAGGCCGCTCTGCACTCCCATCATGCTTTGTTCCAGTCTCAGCCGCTCTCTTTAGTAACCAAATCAGCTGACTGACTCTACAAAAACAATTCTCTCTTACTCTCATTTAAATAATGCTGTATATTGCTTTTTACCTTTTGAAGAAGTAGATGTCAGGTTAACTTTTGATAAGTAAAAAGAAAATAATATTATTGGTCAATATTTGATCATCTGCTTTTTTGTGTCTGTATAAAAGTGTCATTTTTTGTAATGTCTACTTTGGAACTGGTTTCTTATTTGATGCATTTATCACGTAAACTTGTATTAAAAGTACATGTGTTAAAGCTACTTTTAAAAGAAAAAACAAAAAATCTTTAACCTTGCCTGTAATTATTAATGGTAGTTTTTAAATTCATAGTACTGGCCTTTTTGCAACAAAACCCCTGTACCCCAGTTTTAAAGCGTGTGAACTTGATAAATAAAACTTGTAAATTGTTTGTAACACATTTGTTATTCACGTATGTATCATGAATTTTCAAAGCAACAATAATTCTGAGGTTTGTTATTTCAAGGGTAAAACATTTTAATTGTAATTTCTAGTTCTCAAAACATCTGTAGTCAAATTAAATTGCTTCAAGTAAAAGCCTTTTCTAAAAATAAAAAAACATTCACAAAATTAAGTATTTTTTTTGGTCAGATATGAAAACCCATGTATTTCCAAGGTTACAAATATTGAAAGGAGAAAGTTTTTGTGTGAGGTTTTCATTTATTTTTCTTCTGTACTTCTTACAATTTTGCTTTCAAAACTTGCCTAACGATATATCAAACACATTTAGTAAGTGTAACATATTAAACCGCAGTATTGGTGCTAAGAACTGAAGAATCTTCAGGTTAACCTATTAAATCTTTAATAGGTGGAATTCAGGCAAACCGCACTGGAAAATAATCATCTAAGCCAGAGCAACAAAAATTTCTGCCAAAAATACACGGTAAATTTTTTTAATAGACATCTGTTCCTTCCTGGAATGCAAAGTCCCAAAACAACGACAAAAGCAGGTCAAAGCCAGCCTTCTCTATACCTCGTGCTTTCTCACGTTGCGTCTTTATTTGTGGTTTGGCTGGCTGCTGGCACTGTAAATAAATGAAAGGTAATGGGATGGAGCTCCGGGGAGCTCATTAGTCTTTTCAATTAGTTGAAAATACACAAGGTAGAGTCTTCTGCATTTTAGAGACCTGAGAAACGGAGAGCGATGTCAAGAACTGTCCCTTTCACTTTTTTCGGAGCTGGGAATCTGGGCGTAGCTGACACCCCTGACAGACCTCGTATTCCTGTGGGGGAGTTGCGTGGTGTGTGTATCGAGCCAGCAACGTGACGCACGCGGTGGTGGTCTGTTTAAGTGCTGTATCTGTGGTGACATCTGAATATGATAAAATGGATACAAATCAATTCACCTCAACATCAGTTCTAAGCGTTGTTTTTTTGTAGACCCGCTAATCTGTAATCTAATACTCCCCCAATGTAAACTTGAACGTGTGCACTAGAATATGCAATAACGAGTCAGACCACCTCCATCTGAAGATAAACGACATGCCTCACACCAATGACCAATGCATTTTTATTACCAATTGCTTAATAATGTTCTACAGTGTGTTAATTCCCATATGGCTCAACTATGAGCTGTTTTAACTTCATACTGTTTGACTACCTCTGTCAAAAAGCCTATGACAAAGTGTGTGTGCACGCATGTGCCTGCCTGCTGCATGCAGACAGACAGGTGGACACAAGCTGAGTGAGCTCATTTCCCTCTATGCCCTCAGGTGAGGTACAAACTTGTCAGTCACACACATACACAAAAGCTTGTATGTTATTTTGCTCTGCAGTCATTAAAGAAGCAAGAAATATGCCTTGCATCATCTCAGGCCCAGCAATGCTCTCAGGGTCCCTATGTGTGTCCTTAGCTCTAGAGCCATCAACCAAATTAAAGGTAATGAGTTGTCAGACAACAGAGAAAGCCTGGCTCCTTAAGGCTGAGACTCTGATGCGCTTGCCTATTCTCCATACACCCACCAATACACCACACACACGTTCTTCATGAAACCAACAGCACGCCTGTCTGAGTGACTTTATTATGACTAGCCTGTTAGAGAGATTGGCTGGAGTCAGAATATCTGTGATTATTCTCCCAAGCTTGTTTTCTCCAAATCAGTTCTTGGAAAAAGTGCTTGTTAACTGGAGTTGCAGGCCAAGTGGCTTTTCAACATTAATTTTATTTTACTTCATTGCTCTAACATTCAACTTTATGTTGTACATTGAACACTATGCTAGTTTATATTTTTATATTTATTTTTTGTCCATTTTTTTGTTTAATGCAACTGCAGGTAATCATAAGCTATTCAATACAACAACACAATTTTAAGTGTAATTAACAGCTCTATAAGCTTAAAAATTAAAAGAGCAACTGACATTTCAAGCACAATATAACCAGCTATTTTTGCTCCATCAATGCAAAAAATAGTTCCAAAAGAAGAATAAACAGTAAACAGAGGAGTGAAATATTCTAGTGCTGCTGCTTGTCCAATATGTATATACTTGAATTCATATATGAATGCAGCACAAATCTATTATCTCATTCATTTAAGAGGGTTAGGTATTGAGATAATTAGGTATTGAGATTGTTAATAATGAGATGCAGTCATTGGGACACAACAGGAGATCTTCCCCTTTAAATGTGTGTATTGAACAAAGAACTGCATGGTGAAATCTCTCATAAGAGACATCTGTCTGCTTCTCACAAGGTCAGAATTAATACATGTTAATTCAGCTCATTTGAGCACACTGGCCCCTGGCCAAGCTTCTGCCAGTGGGATTGGCTTTGATCTTGAATTCGTGCCAGGTTAGGCCTTTGATGTTTGGGAATCACTTGACATTGTGTTTACATTCCTCCGCTCCAATCTGAATTAATATTAAGACAAAAAAATACATAAATCAGTCTGAATAGGTCTTGAGTGCAATGTAAAGTTAATAGACTGTCAGTCTGATCGTGTGATTAAAGAGGTGGGGAAACATCACTTTTATTTTGTTGAATAATTGAACGTGTTGTTGAATGATCGAATAATTGTTGAATGATTCTTGTGTATTTTGTGTATATTGATGATGTAATTGATTTAAAAAAAAGTTCAGTCCAAAATGAAAATTAGCCGATAAAAATTAAATATTAGTGAGTAAATTGAGAGAATTTTTATTTTTCTATTATAGCTAGTTGTAAAGACTAAGCATTAAATAAGACTACATGTTTGTAGCTTTTTGTGTCTTTAATAATTTTCTGTGAAGTGAATCTGAAAATAAGACTGTTTCAGCCCTGAATGCCTGAACTTGATTCGTACAAACGCTGCATAAAGCAATAAAGCATTTTATTTATCAATGTGAATTTGAAATGTATGGTCACATTTCAAAAATCTTGATGAATCCTATTATTTATTACACAAATGTGAAGTAAAGCATGCAGTAAAAATTATGTGTATTCTTTGTGGTACAGATTTCTGTTAAGACATTTATTGATTGTTTGATCAACACACTCATTACATTTGGCAAAGTCTCTGTTGACAGCTCTCTGTGAAGGCAGGTAACACCTGGCCATGGGCTCAAGACTGCCTCTTAATGTTTTATTTCCAACCATTTGACCTTAAAGGGGATAAAGAATAAGAGGAATCGACTTCGGTACTAAATGTCAGGACTATAATTATTAAATGAAGCTGTAGGGTTTTTGTATCTTGCTGAGCAGTAAAGCATTGATTAACATAATTTGCATGTTGCACAAGATCTTTGGTTGCTTTAACAAATTATTCACACAGTTCGGCCTAGGATTTTGGTGTAGAACAATAAGATAGAACGTAATGTGTAAGCATAATTTCTCACCCTCATGTACTTTGTAAAATACAACAGAAGAAATTTGGAAGAATCTTTTGCTGGAAAAGGATTTCATACAAAGAAAGCATGTGACTGCTTTCTAAGTTTTCTGATTTAAAAGACAATATTCGCTGGACATCTGGACCTCTACTGTTTTGATATTAATGACCAGAATGACAATTTTATGTCAAAAAGGCAGAAAAAGTAATGACATGAGTTGAGAATTTTGGGCTGAAGTCAGACAAGACTTGGAGAGGCATAAAGCATTCAGTTTTGGTATAATATTAAAGAAGCATCTGCTGTAAAATAGACATTAGAAAGCATTATAAATCTGCTGGACCAGTCTTTACATTTGTGTTCTTATGTTTTGGCATTGTATTTTGACTGAGTCTGGAAATCTGTTCACTCTAGATCCAAAGACCATGTTGTATTTTCTGGAGGAGGTGGAGCTAGGTTTTGTCTCTAGAGAATCCTGCCAATTCATGCTCTGATTTCAAGCTTTAATTTAGTCATTTTAAAAATCATGCATATGATTTAACATTGTGTTCACGTTATTGAAGAATGAAATGATGAATGAAGATTAACTGACAAGTCATATTTAGATTTCTTTAAAACGAACAAGGCTAAAGGTTATTTAAAGGTTTATTGGCCTTACAGTGCCATCTATTGTTCTATACTTGACACCTTCATTTACCAGCAGGCAAGTGTTTAAGATTATTTGGTTGTATGGTTTATACTTGTATGGTATAGATATGGATGGCTAAACGTGCAAGAATTAAAAATAAAAATAATAAATAAAATAAACTTAATAATAAGAAAATAAAGTAATACATTATCCTACTTTTACTTTAATATTACTTTACAATATTACTTTACAAATACAAATAATTTCTAAATTAAATTTAGTTCAGATTTTTTATATGATAGTCCTGATTTTTTAAATTTTTTTCTAGCTTTGCACAAGTTCAGTCCTGCCTCTAGAAGGCCTGTTTGAACCGTCCTCATCTTGCACTTCACCCCAGCTGCCCCATTTGGCATTCTTTTTGTAGATCACTTGATGTCATCCTATGATTTTTGACTGACATTCAAATGAGTTGGCGGTCCTCTTGTTTAGTGGAGAGTTGTTGCTTGACCTTGTTCCTATGAAATGCAGTCTTTAAAATTTTAAGGATGGACGCAATCTGACGCTCACTGTATCCCTCTGCTAGTAAAGCCAGAACTGAACTCCTCTTTTCCTTACCAAGAACTTTTCTTTTTAACTCTATTGGCATGGTCAACATTTATTATTTGATTCCGCTTACTTTTGAGGTTCTGCTAGCACTGTTTTAGCCATTCAGCTGGTCCTATTGCAAGAAGATGACCACAACTGTGTTTTCTATACTTTCCCTCATAAAATAATACTTCTTTTAGGAGATCACTTAATTAGAACTTCATTAAGCAGAATGAGATGTGCCTGTGTTGGATTTCAGCAGACACTGGAATGTGGCTGATGAATAATGGCTGCCATAAATGTAGAGATGCTGATTTAGGAAAAGTTTGGAGTGGTCCCTTGTAGTTGCCATATATTTGCTTCCCCTTATAACGAGGGATCAATTAATGTTATTAAATTGGAATTTAGTTTAAATACTGCAGGTTTGTTTATTTCAACAACAGAGGAAGTCACACAGTAGCAGTCTAAAGCAAACACACAACACAATCTAAACAAAAGTAAACCAATAGAACATACACACTGTAAATGCTACTGGCACCTCAAACATCTACAAGAAATGTACTTATATTTTATGTACCTCAAACCAAGATTGTGTAAGCGCCATGTTTTAGAAATGTGTTCATTTATTACGCATCACATCGTGCCCAGTTTTAAACTGTGTTTTGAAAATATTTTAGAATAGATGGATGATAAATGCATATATGGGGAAAATAAGCCTTTGTTTCAATTTTAAAGACAGGAGTTTGAAAAATAAGAAAGCTTTAAAATGTGTTACTATTTGTAAACATTACTATTTTATTTAACCTCATAAATAAAAAAGACCTCATCTATATTTCTGTATTTTTATTCTAATATACCTACTGGCTGTATTTGTTTAAACAAACAGCAGTCTAATCCAAACCGCATTCTACATTCTACAATTCTAATCTAGTTCGTATTTTACCTCCGACAGTTGTGCGCATGTAAAAACACGGAAATCGTTATTATACCGGAATCGTTGTGTTGGGGTTGACAGTCAGAAGCACCTGTATGTAAATCCAAGCGTTGATCTTTTTCTTATCGTACCACTGCCTAAAACCACGATGCGTTTAAATAGCTCTCTTTGTGGTTATGATCTGCTTTTCTCTGGGTAAGTTATTGTCTACATCAGTGTTCATCCCAACCACATAAGTGTCGAAATCATCAGGTGTTCCGTATATATATATAAACAAAAGTCTGTACTATTGTGTTTACTATGCGTTGCGTAATCGTTCAGCACTGTTTTCCAGCACCATTGCAATGTATGGTAGCGTTAAGTAAAGAGTCTGATCAGTCGATGAACAACATTCTTGGTTTTTCACATTTATTTAGAGGAAGGTTGTTCACCCAAAAATAAAATTGATTTATTCGCCTTCATGTTGTTTCTAACCCTGTGGCGTTATTTCTCACAGATCTTGCCTTTGTATAGTATATCATTACTACTCATTACTACTATTATAATATCATAAATAATATAATAAATTTTTTTGATTTAAAACATGCGTTTGTGCTGTTATAATAGTGACCGTACTCTACATTGCCAGTCACAACAAGCGCAAGGTGTGTTGGTTTTTTGTTGTTGGTTGTTTGTGTACTTTTTCATCGTAGACTTAAAGACGATGCAAGCTGTAGAATGTGCACCTACTAATGTCTGTCCTGTTTTTTTATTGATGATGATGATGGTTAAAATGGTACTTAATGAAAAGTCACTGGCCTGTTTCCTTCACTCTCTCTTACAGATCATTGCCTTTTTCGTTGAAGGCCGGAGATCCAGAGGATACCGGAGACCAAAAACATCAGATTACCAAAAATTCGATCAGCATGTGAGTAGCAATATTTATGCTTGGGGTCCAAAATTAACAATAGCCAAGTGCCAAATGTAAATATAACTATGATGAGTGTATTTGCCAGTAACATTATTTGGAATTGCAATTTTTTTTAAATGGGGCTACAGATATGTGTAACTTTTTTGGGGTTAAAAATAACAAAAAAAAAGTTACAGATTGTTAAATGTAAATAAGAAGAATCCTGACTTACCAATGAGTTTGGGGTGGGACTTTTTGGCTATCCAAGGGCAGATGGGGGAGCTTTAGAAAACGTTTTTAAAAGTAGTAATTATTTTTATAATTCTACATGGTGTAGAAATTTTGAATATTATTTTTTCTCTTTTACAGTGAAAGAGTCCACTCAGAATATTGATGTAGGAGATGGATGAAGGAAAATTGTTTAACTGTGACCTTAAAACTTAAATTATCAGTAATGAGACAAACATTACCACTCTTAAATATTGCACAGCAATGATCACTAAATCATCTGAAATGATATTAGTATTGATCAGTCATAACTGTTCATAGCAGCCAGGTATGTTAGTAACAAAGTTTGTTGTAGTTTTTAAAATTACCAGGCTGTCACAAATACAAAAAATGAAGTTTATTATACTTCATGTTGTTGGTGTTTGATTCAGTGCCTGTTTTTCTGTATAACTGTTGAGTCTTGTTAGTAGATTTCCATTGTTTTCTGTTTTTCTTTTTGCTCAAATCTATAACTAGACTAACAGAGAAGGAAATATGTATATTTTTGAAAGACTATATTGGCTGCTTTTTCATAAACATGAAAGTTGTTTTAAGGAATGAATGAGTTTTTGAAGACATGAGGGATGTTTTTTGATGTTATATGAACTATGAGCTCATAAAGATGATAAATGATAAAGCTGACCACACACAATTATAGGATATGTTTTTTTTGCATGTCTATGAAAGCTGTGTTGTTTTAGCAGAGCTCAACAATAGGTTTTTTTTTTCTGTGGTGGACCAGTAATTAAGTTTTGTACTTGCTCTGTCCATATTTTTACTGGCCCTACTACAAAAGATAGGTTTTATTTTTGCAATGTATTTTTGTCTAAAAGAATGTCCAAAATAAATATTATACTATTTTTTATGTATATTTGCTAGAGAACTTTGGCCTTGGACCTTATTGTAGAGAACTGCTTTGTTGTACAAACACTGCTTTACATTATTATCAATCTGTATACAGTATACAACCTTGCTGTGAGGTGTTTGTTTACACTACATTTGAATTTGTCAGTCAGCAGTTCAGTTGTTACATGCAATGCACTGCACTTGCATGTTCAAACAGAAAAATAGATTTTCACAAGCTGATTGCACCTTCCATTTAGTCAAGAAGCTTAGAACGGTTTGTTTCTAAGTAGTCAAGACTCTAGTGTTTTAATAAGCTGCCCATGTGTGTTGACTATTCTGGTGTAACGTTTACTGATAAAACCACCTTCTTATAACGTCAAATTTTTGTCTTCACAGTTAAATGCTTGTCTTTTAGGTCTGTTTGTCAGATAGCTTAATTTTTTTAATATAATTTATGCTTTATGTGAACATATAGCCTGATACTGATAAGTTCCAAAAAATGAACACTATTGGTGTTGTTCTGTTTCAGCAGTCCTGCTTTATTCTCTGTTAAGCCTGTGAATGATAACCAGTGGCTTTGCACAACCTTCTTGAAATGCTGGACTTATTTTGAATTATTATGTGGGTAAAACTATATGATGGGGTTTGACTTATCCATGTACTGTGCTCTGTCTTTTACCACTATTGCAACTTTTCCACAAGTGAATTTTTTTCTATGCTAAAGAGAAATGAAATAAAAGTTAGATTTTTTTCTTTGAGTGGTCTTTTATTTTGTTTTATTTCACTGTTCGTCTGTTCCACTTGTGCTGATTCCTAAGCAGTTGTGCCA
>JAZGTJ010012140.1:0-16160 GCA_036877575.1 Botia almorhae
GCTGTGTGTCACTAACATGCCGAAAAATACCCGATGTTCAGTCGTGGTCGTGATAAATGGGAAGCATTGTGCGAACGGGGCATTTTCTCATGGCACGTGGGGGCGGCACACGAAGTTGGAGGGCAAAAATATTTTATCTATAATACCTATCATCTATGAGATCTGCGCGGAAGGGGCCGCACAGAAGCTGAGCGAGCGGGGGGAGGGGGCGTGGTGCGCAGTGGTCGGTGGGCGCCGGGAGGGAGTTTGAGCGAGCGGGGGAAGGGGGCGTGGCGGTGTCCTCTTTTTGGATTCTCAGAATATGGTCACCCTAAAAGTAACGGATATTTCATCCAACAAACTGATTCCCATTGTGTTGGCTGCATTTAAATGCAGCAGAAAACGACATGTTGCTCTTTCTATTCTCAGATGAGGATGTAGCATATATATGACCTTAGGAATTCCAGTTATTTCCAGGGCGCACATAGGAAGGCTATGAAATGAAAGTTCTCTCAGTCAGAGGAAGTGCATGAGCTACACCTGACTCTGGAGCCAGTTCCTGGGATCTAGCTTGGCTCTAAGATTCCTCAGGCTACGTCGTGCACTGGATGGTCTAGAGAAACCCAGGTCTGACTCTTGGCTGTTGCTTCCTTCACTGGAACTGTTGCTAGAAGTTGAACTTGAGCAGGACAGAGCAGTCTGAGAGGGGCGAGCGGAACCTCCGCCAGTGGTAGATGGCTGGCAGGTGCATTGGAAGCCCCCATAGCCTCGACCTCGCAAAGTTGAAAGCTTGGCATCCAGGGAGAGGGTTCGAGGGCGGAAGCGACTGGAAGAGGAAGGGATATCAGGAGACCATGCCTGGCCGAAGCAGGGACTGATGCTGGCAGGGCTGTCCCCATCTGAGGTTAAACTGGTGTTGGAGGAGAGAAGGCTGGGCATACGATGACAACGTGGGCTGCGGGGCTGGCGGCTGTGCAGGCGGGGACTGGGCGAGTGGGGGGGCAGGTGAGTGGTACGGCGGTGCTGATGATTGTGAGGGGTTCTCGGGGGCTCTTCCTCAAACAAGGACATCCAGTGAGGTGGAGCAGCAAGCTGGGTCCTCAACTCAAACTCGTCAATGCGGCGTGTCAGGATGTCAGTAACTGTTCCAATGTCATCAGAGGTGTCAATAACTGTGAACGCAGAGAAACAGTTGTTATAATAAAAATTAAAAAATGTGCTAATCAATTTTGGCTAAAGCCTCTGTAGCTATGGTTGCATTACACTTGCTCTTCTTACCCATTCATATGTAAATGCTGGAGGGTGGAAACAGTTCAGGAAACAGTTTCCTGAAAGTCGATTTAAGTTGCTAGTTTAATTTACATAGTTGTGTCAAAATCAGTTGGTGCATATGGCTGCTCAACACAATGCTTTATAATGTACTTTTTTGTACCCCCTTTACATCAAGGAAAAAATTAGGGTCAAAAGGCTGGGAAACCCTGACACATTAGCAGCAACTTAAATGAGGTTAGGTAACTTCTCTCATCACAGTTACTTCACCTGTCACTGTAATAGGAGGAGAGTAAGGCTCGGATCTCAGCAGAGACAGCATTATCCTGCAGCAACAGGCCCTCACAGGACACAGGGGCCGAGAGAGGGGCCACTAAGAAGGAGGATGTGGCAGAACACACAAGTGGGCAACAAATGCAGGGTTGTGGGGGGGAATGGCCAAATAATGTTTAAATCAACCAAATAAGAAATGTGGATATGTATGGAATAGATGTTTGAATTCCATATGTAAGACATGAAAGCAGAAATGTACAGGATTAAATACAAATACAAAGCATGCATAAAAATCAAGAGTGGAACAAAGGAAAAATAAAGGAAAAACATTAGGATAGTAAAAAGACAGATACAGATACAAACCACAGAGGAAACAGAAAGGAAAAGAGAGACAGAAAAAAGAGAAAAAAGTGTGTCAGTATGTCAGAAACAGCAGTGTAAAGTGTGTAATTTCTGCTACACTAGCGTCACCAAACCGAGTTATAAAAATAAACCTGTTTTCAAACAGGCTTCCCAAACATTCCCCCAATAAGCCACTGTTTGAAGAAAATTATAGCGCCACCCTCAAATTCACTCCATTGGTTAAGCAAATGCTGCCATGTTGGGTAAATTGGAAACAGCGATTAAATTTTTAGTTTAATTAATCTAATTATTTATATTTGGCTCTACACATTAAGATATAAAAGGTTCTGTAATGTAGTTTTGATAGACAAACAGCATAGTTTTGATAGAGCTGGTGGTATGAAACTGTACTTAAAGCCTTGCTCCAGCATCTATAAATGTGTACATTAGATGGCTGAATGCACTCACCCATCTCATGGTACAGAGAGCCCTGCTTTGGCGTGACTATAGCAGGCTTTCGTGGTGAAGGCAGTTCAATCTTCATCAGTTCATCACAGCATTGTCTCCATTGACCTGTAGGGGGCGGAAGTTGTTTAGTTCAAAGGTAACTCACTCAAAAATAAAAATTCTTACATTTTTTACTCACCCTCATGTTATTCCAAACCTGTATGACTTTTTTAATTCTTGCCAACTGTAAATAGGAACTATATTACTTGGCATTTTTATTATTAATAAAATAAATATATCCTGTTAATTTTCTGCAAGGTATGGTCTGTTTTCCAGCATGTTTGTAAGGTATCTATATAAGGTATCTATAGTCATCTACTTACTCATATCATAGAATTGTTGCCAGAACGCTTCCATCCAGCGCTGTGTGTTTTCTCTGCTGTCCGCCCCTAGTGTGTGCATGACCTCCTCTCCTCCATACTGGTTAGTGATACAGATATTCTGTGTCTTACTGTGAGGGTCTCTCTCTGCTGCTCGTATTCTCGTCTCCTGAGATACAGACACAGCATGAATTTAAACCACAATAACTGATTATTGGACACTGCTGGACACTATTTAAACAATAGTATAAAACATTTTCTAGAATGATAAATTCTAGTTTATCCAGGAATAAACACAAGTCCTATTAGAAACAAACAAACAACAAAACATATGATAAGATATAAAATATACAATGTGTTCCTGTAGCTTATTTGATAGAGCTTTGCATTAGCAGCGCAAATGTTGTGTCCCAGGGAGCACACATAGTGATAAAATATATAGCCTGGATGCACTGTAAGTCGCTTTGGGAAAAGAAACATCTGCCAAACACATACATTTATATATATAAAAATGTAACTTACAATGATAGGTTATTGCTAAGTAACTGCCTTTCAAACTTTTTAAGGTAATTCTGTGAAGTTCACGTCTTAGTTATAAAAGCATATCAAAATAATTCAGTAATATCTTAACGAAAACAATCTTCACACGTACATGCAGTATTTATAATCAACAGGTGGCAGCAGTGGACAAGTAAACATGTCGAATGAACAGCGGTCACCTGAGAGCTGAGGAATGTGCAGACTCACAATGCAGCTCTTAGATGTTAAAACAAACCCTCTGTGCTATGTCCACATAACTACTGATACTATGAACATTCTAACAGAATTACAACTGTGCAGTTTTATCATATTGGTTAATTATGACATCTTGCTGAAAGAGGGGAAACCATCATTGGAAAGAATGCTTTTGATAATGTAAATATCTTAAAAAACATTCAATATTTCCAAAAGAAGAGCAATTATCCCAATATCATGGGCATCAATAAATGCGATTAAAATAACCAGTGCAGCACTGATGACTTACTTTATTAACACCAATAGTTAATATAGGCTCCACATTAGCCTCCATGTCCTCTTTCTGATGATAACAAAAGAGGTTTGTCCCTTTCAGAACACCATAGACATTTGTCCAGCCTTGTGGCTCACCTCCCAGCTTAAAAGAAAAGGAAAGAGAATCTGAGCAAAATAAATCAGGAGTGTGTGTGTTAATGTATATATGCACGTGTTTGTGTGTTATTCTTACACACCTTGACCCTTAAGCAGCCACTCATCATCTGTTGTGTCATACAATGAGGTTGAGCAGCCATACGACAACATACACTGCCATAAAGAGGCAACCAGTAAGAACACTCCTCTGCAGAGAGTGAGAGAGAGACAATGAGAGAGAATGAGTCTTTAAAGTAATGACATGTCTAGTGAGACAAAGATAAAGGAAGTTGTTTGATCTCACAAAGTTAGAAACCGTTTTCAAAACCCAGTAAACACAAGCTATTTGAATGACGTCAGGTTTTGCTCTCTATAATGTATTCTTGGAACAGCAGACTGAGCTATCATCTGTGAGACAGACCAACCCACAATGAGGCTATAAGACTGTCTGCAGACACACAGATGGCTGTTAGTGTCTCGTATTGGCCCTTTAGACACCACTGTTGGCCATGCAGAGTAGTTTATGAGCATGACCCTAAACAGTAAATCTGGCAGACACTGACAATACACACGAACACACTCACTGGGCCTGTCTGTAATTGATTACCTTCAATGTGATGAAAACTAACATGTAATCAAACTAATGAGCATCAATGAAATCAATAAACTAATGAGCATCAATGGGTCTGGCAGCTCACCGTTTCCAGTGATGGTAAGGTCATGTGTGCGGAAACTGTCCTGGACATGAGATAGATTGAGGGTTGTGTGGGCCAAAAGATGATATTTGGGCCCCCTGTAAATACACACAGACAAAAGAATGACAGAAAAAGGGAAAATATGAAAACAGGGCTAAATATTCCAAGTATGTTTTAAAAATTTTGTCTAAGTGCTCTAAGGAGTGTTTTTTCACAACATATTGTGCATGTAATCTTATAAAATGTTATGCAGGTTATGTTGACACACCAAACCAGTTCATACCATCAGACCATAAACAAAATATTAACAAAATATAAACTTTTAACATAAAATATTATATTATATTATATTATATTATATTTGATTGCTTTTAAACTACATAAACAATACGGATATGGATGCCCAAATTTTAAAGTTCACGCCTGTACAGACATTGACTTCACTACAAATGTGGGGTTGGGTACACAGATCTGTTTTACAATGGATGGTTCAGGCAGCATGTGTATTAGATGTAGTGTGTGTGTTTATCCGGTTCAGAGGGTACAGACAGCAGTGTGTGTGTGTGTGTGTGTGTTTTTACAGACTCACGGTAAAGAGGAAACAGGCAGCAGGATTGTTGCCCCTCCTCCATTGCTGGTGGGACTGCAGACTCCCGGCTCCATGGCTACCCTCAATTTCTTTCCTGATGACCTACCCAGAGACGAGCTCAGTTTGCTGGCCAGCTTCCGTGGTGTGCTGCCTGCTGAGTAGTCTTCCTCAGAACAACAGCTGTACAGCTCCACTCGCAGCTCGAACCCTGGGCCTGCCTCATTACTGCACACATTAAACACAGATTAATGATTGCACACATTAAACACAGATTAATGATTACACACTCACTAGCAACTGACTACAGATACAATACATTTGCATACACAGTGGTGATGTACATTTACATACTTTAAGGGGAGGTCCAGAAGTCTGGACCACAAGTAAAAAATGGTTAATGTCAGAACTGTATGTACAGAATTAGTATGTATGTAGGTAATAGTGTAGGATCTTAATTTATTATTCATTTTATAAATGTATGACTAATTTTAAAATATGAATCCAAAGAAATTTTATTTACATGTTTAAATTTAGATTTCACACAGCACAATCTGATCTAGCTTAAAAACAGTAACCCACAGTATTTACTTTACCAAATGTGATTACGGGTGTTTTCACCCATATTTAAGTTTCTTTGCAAAGCAGACTAAACGATTGTTGGTCAGACAAATATTATATATTAATATCTATTATATGTGTGGAAGAGAGATTTAAGCAGTAGCATAAAGTAAGCAATAATTCCCACGCTCACAAGACAATAGTGTTGTCAAAGCAGATGTCTGTCAGGGTTCTGTCCACCATCACCATGTCTGTGTCGAAGATCTCACCACCCAACTGCAGCAGGCAGAAGACTGCACATCGATGCAGCTCTGTGTGTGTGAGAGAGAGAGAGATTGACATGCTTTCTATCAGCTAGATTTTTACACTTTCTGTAAAAGAGTCTATTTAGGTAATCAGATTGGGTTCTTCCTTCAATGTAGGTTTATGAGTTTTTTGCCCATTTTGTTTGTTTTTTATCTGGCACATAGAATAGTACAGCTCCCTTAAACAAGCCACAGCCCTTCACCATGACAATACCTTGACATCCAATGTGATATCAAGTTTCACAAACCCTAATCATTTCTATGGCTTTAAAACATATACTTTTATTAGAGAAGATGGATTTAAAGGAAACTGTACACATGAATGCTTTTCATGAACAATTGCACATCCATGTGGATTCCTGTTTCACATTCATCAAAATAATGTCCTTCTTTCAGTTGCTTTAAGCGCCTTAAGGTTAAACTACATTAGTCACAGCTGTCTGGAAAATGTTTTCATTGCCATTATTTATATTCTATTTACCCAAGGGGCTTTGCTGGGTCTGAATGGTTTATAAATGTGTATTTTGTTATCTTGGTAACGCAGAAATTGTTATGTGCAATGTGTTTGTATTGTATTCCATTGTCTTCATAATCAGAATATAAACAACTGCTTAAATAGGGTTATAATTTAATATATTCTAAACATGAAACACTGCAGTTTAACTTGAGATATCAGAGATTTGAGTAACAACTGATTATTACCTCCTTTATTCTTAAAATACTCTGTGTCTTTCCACATTAGAGGAATCCGAAGATCTGCAATGCAGAGGTCAGAGAATCAGACAAGGATTATCACACACACACACACACACACAGTATTTCACACACAGCTGCAAGCAACCAATGTTGTCTGTCACTTAATGTCAATCAAGGTCAAAATAGGCCTCAGACACACATCTGCAATCTTATGTCATGCTGGCTGTCAATATAAATCACCATTATAACCTTGGCCCACCCACTACATTAACACCACACACATCAACCCCATCTGGATGAGGCTCTTTAAGATTTGTGTAATTACATTTGTTAATAGCTTTAGCAGAACTTCATTAAATTAATAGGAAAGACTGTTATGGAAAAACTAATAGAATGACTACAGCAGGTGGGCAGTAGAGAAACAGGCTGTGTAGGAACATCATATTGTGTATGTGTGGGATGAACTCAATGATTAACAGTCTGTATGTATTTGTGTGGTAGCACAATGGTGGTATGCATATGATTATGGTTTACATTAGTGTTGGTGTGTTACAGCAAAGTATAAAGTCCTTTGTAACTCTCATAATGAGTGTCTTTGTAATGACGTCATAATTACAGCATGCACTTTAAATATCAACCCTACAGGCGTCTCATTGTGGGTGTCCAACAAAGAATGCCATGGGTACAGTCAAGAGGTTTGAAGTGGGAGTTAATAGTAAGGGGTGTTAAGAGGGGGGGTTGGTTCCTCTGAAAGATTCACACATTAGGGACGGGGAGACTGTAACACAGACGCTGATATATAAAACAGCAGGGGTGTGATTTAGTGCTCAGAGTCTCATATAAACAGACCGGTTGCATGCTTTACACACATACAAACCACCCACACAGACACATACACATACACACACACATCTAAAATAAACATTAAAAAATCTTAACCTATTATGAATATGATGCATTTATGATGGTTTGCTCAGCAAATAGCATAACTATTTTTAATATATACACAAACACACAACCATTTACATTAAAACACTAAAACATTTGCACATACATTTATTCCCTTACAGAAAAGAAAGGAATTATTACAAGTTGACTATGAACATACCTGAAATGGCTACTTTGCCTTTACATGGGGATCGGCCATCCATTGGGCCCGCATCAGAAGACCTGAACACCAACACACACATTCACTAAGAGAAAAATCATGACAGGCAATATAGCAAAGTTTTCCTTAAAATGAAAGCACATAACATTTGTGTCACTCGTGTCAAATGTAATTGCAAAAATAAATATTGTTTTCAATCAGGTTTCCAGAACACCGCTCCTATCCACTATTGGTCAGACAAACAGACCGTCCCGCCCCAAATTTACTGTTTGAGCCAATGCTGTTGTGTCGGGATGGATGCTAAAGCAATCAGTCCCACAAAGTCACAGTGTTTACACATGCCTAGAAAGCCTATTTGTTCTGGCTTTTTTTGTAACTGGAGTCAACCACATGATGACGAAGATAACTTTCTAATATGCACCACAAAAACCGCTGTGACAGTTGCTTTTGGTTGGCATGCAGAAACCCTGATGCAGTGTTTGGGATTAACCATGTATACCAACACTACACTGCTTTTGGACTGTGGAATATTTTCTGCTTTGAAGTTGTCATTGAAGTTGCATTGATTGTAGCTTTCTATTTTGCTCATGTTTAGTTTTGTAAAACATTTTGCTATATTTAGAAAGCAGCTCTGTATGTGTTTTAAATTAGCTAATGCCGGCACATTTGTTTAGTGTGCACACAAACACCTCACTGTTTGCAATCAGTGACCTCTCACCTGCGAGCAGCTCGCTGCATGACCTGAGCCTCTTTCATGCGCTGGAGCTCTGACATGTAGGCCATGATGCGGCCGTTGCAAGTAAGAAGATTCTTAGAAGCCTCCAAAGCTTGGTCCCTTTGAGAGCAGGCGGCCAGCAGCTTACACGCCCCCTCTCGCATCCGAATCTCATAGTCGATCTTCTTCTGGATGTCACTGTCCTGGATAAACCAGAGATTCATGTGAGATTTATTGCCACTTTGTCATTATGATGCATGTTAGTTTTAAATAGTTTACTTAATTTGTTTTGGAAAAACATGAGAGTGACCAAGTTATGACGTTTCAGAATTTTTTGGTAAGCTATGCCTTTAAAAATTACATCTCCTAGGGCCATAAAAGCTTTGAAAATGTTTAAGATTTTAAGCCCAAATTTTCATAGTTGCTCTAAATAACTTAAATCTGCAGTGATGTACAGAATTGAATATGGGAGTTAACAAGCTAGAAGAGATACACTTGACCAATTAGTGGACATGATTTTAAATTTTATAATGGTTAAATAAGTGCATCCAGGTACACAGTATGATAAATTAAATTGTATGTCTATTCATTCTCTAAACCTTTTTTTTTAATATGATATGAAGCTAAATACTTGAGCACAATGTGATATAGCTGGTCACCAGCTTCTTTGTCTTTACAGTTCTCTGAAGTAACAAATCCAGACCTTTAATATGCTTTGCCCTTCTGGCCCACAGCACTGCTGTTGCCATGGCCCATTCCATAAACCCTCTTTTGTGTGCAAACTTCAAAAGTTCATTAAGATCTAACCCAGGCTTAAATTAAAAGATTCAACTGTTCAACCCACTACTTTAATCTTTATTTCTTCTATATTCTCCTTTGAAACAAATGCATTTTCACAAAAGGCTGAAATGAATGAACCATTCATGATGATTTAAGAATCTGGATGACAACAATGACTGGGAGACAGAAAGGGTGAGTTAATTGCAATTGTGAGAGGCAACGTGTCAAAAATTAAACACCCAGTCAAAACCCCTTGAAGTATTTACACTGCCAAAAAGAGCCAAAACAGTGCTCACTTAAGCCCTGCCTCACTCATTATGAGTTGTCTAGCTACTGTATACTTGCACACAAGCACTCAGCCTTCCTTTTGGCAACGTCCATGTGTTGAACTGTCAAACAATTCACATAATGTAAATACCATCTTATGGTGCAATCTGATTGGCCCACACTTTGTTTAGACAGGCAAACAGCATCATACCACATGAACACAGTATTAAAACATTTAGAATAAATATTAAAAAATGTTAGTGCACTTAAACTCGGCACAGCAGAAATGAGCTTGTAGTAAATATCAAACCACATTACACAAAAACGTTTCATAACACACTTGCACTGTTGCCCAAAGCCCCCCCACCTGTGACAGGTGCCAGGGCAGAGCAGCATGCCAGGCCAGACATGCATGCGTGCCAGTCGTCAATCCCCAGAATAAGGGTGGCGGGCTGGCAGCAGAGAGTGTGAACGAGCGAGTTAGGAGTAATGAGATGATGAGGGAGGAGAGAACAGCGAACGCTCTATTCCATGGAAATGAAGCGTGAGTGTAGAAAACGGAGCCAGATGGGAATAATTGAGGGAGATGGAATCTTCTCCACATCAACACACAGATAGAGGACAAAGAGAGCAAGTATGCAAGAAATAATGAGTCTACAGTGACAAACGCTATACACAGTACATTAATTTTTGCCACACTTTAGACACACAGAAAGCCCACAGCAATAGGACCATCAGACTCAGACAATTACTGGTTCATTGCTGTTAGATGTGAACTACTTGGACTTGGTAATTGCTAATTAATTATTAAGCAGGAAGTCTTTATTTTTCTCTAAGAACTTTAAAACCCCAATAGTCAAGATATACAGTATGTGTGTACAGTGTGTCAATACTAGCACAGAAGCAGATTTTTTGGTGGTAGGGGAAATGAATCATGGGAAAATTCCATACATAACGAATGTGAACTAATGGCTTGCTTGACATGTCTAAGGAAAGAATGTACACAGAAGAACCAGCCATATAGAGCCAGATAATGAGAATTTGATATAATCATTTTAATATGCTAGTCAATGTTTGTAGATGTTTTGAGTTGTTTTCGCCCAATTGTTTACAGGATTTCCAATCTATTTGACCAATTAATTGCAGTGTTTGTGATAAGGATTTTAAGTTTAAGTCAAGTACCAACTCTTAAAATTAATTAATTTAATTGATTTTAAATCTTTAAATAATGTTAACATTTTTAGTAGTTGCTGTAAATTAATCCAGCCAATCAAATAACAATGTAAAGTTTATAGGTCCTCAGGGTTCTCATTGCGTCATTTGACATTCTCCAGCATATTTCTTTTGGGGAAAAATGTCCTTAAACACTTGTTTGTTTTGTTCTGTTTTGTCTGCTCTGTTTCTTACACTGAGGTTAAGAAGTAAACTGTGACCTCTCACAATATGTCATTAGCAGCAGTGATATCAGAGAATGAGAACTCAACTAGAACTAAAAAAATATATATAATTTAGCTTGTTTATATATGCAAGAAAATGGTTGCATAATAGTTCATTTTTCTTAAGGGACTGTCCAGAAACTAGTTTCTTGTGGTAAATTTACAATATTTAGACAAAGCATAGAGACTTACATGCCTAAAGATTATTTCAATGTCAAAATAAAAATAATAATCTGAAGTTTACTTTACTTTCTCTTTCAATGGTTTCTATGAGTCTCTTTATTGTCTTAAATAGGTCAAAGTTTACTTTAAGAAAATATTTAGCTCTTCTCAAAGGAATCATTTCCTGTCATGATAAACTTACCTGCAGGGAGCTACTTTTGGACTATGCTGAACAACATAAACTATGGGAAAGGAAGCCATATTGTTATTGCTCTCACTGCTGCTTAAATGAACATAACTCTCTAAAGTCACTTACTATCTTGACTACATGCAGGAAAAAACACATACATAGGAAATGAACAACACCTTTTTAGAGTACGCACAAACTATCAAGTAAGTGAAAAGGTTGCCATTCTACATTCTATATCAATTTACTTTTAATCATGTACAATAACAAGAAACTCTGTGCAACACCAATTAAAACAATTGTACTTTTTTTGGTATAATTAAACTTTCTCTCACAGAAATTAAAACTACAGTGACACTCAAAACACTGCTCGACTAGGCCAAATCACTGACCACACCCACAAATATACTGGATTTCAATGACTGAGGCCAGACAGCCTCCAATTAGTCAACCACAAAAATGCACCCGCCTTTGCTGACCGTTCCGCCCAATCCCAACGCTCCTCTTTTCATTCTTGTGGTTCAACCAGACATTGAGGACAGTAATGAACTTTTTCATCAATATGGGTGTAGATATAGAAAATGGGTGTAGAAAGAAGTCATAAAGGGTTGGAAAGGACGAAAAGGGACACTGATTACTGAGTCAAGTTTCGGTGATTCACTGCTGGGCAAAACACAAATCATTTTGCATGAGCTGATATATCCAAATTACATAAAAGATAAGCGTGATTTTATGAATAAAGGGCTTCAACGAGCAAGGCGTGTTCCAGACAAACAGATTCTGCTCTGTTAGAACTGCGTAGGTCAAAATGGAATCCTATTTGAGATGCACAGAAATACACAGGGCTTGTTATTAGCACACAATTGGCTATTTGAGATGTTGCTGTATGTGTGTGAGGGTCTTCTAAAATGCACAGTGTGTGATTATGGCTCTCCAGCCAGCTGTTTCCACACAAAGCCGTGAAGGCTTACAGCACAGCTGGCTTTGGACAACTAAAAGGGTCTATGCATGGGAAAAGGGGGTGTCTGTGCATGTTTAAGAAACTGTTGCGCTAGCTTGGAGAAAAGAATACAAAGGGTGTGTGCATGCATGTGTATGTTTTTGAACATTGAACACAGCCTACATCTGTGATAGAAAATATATTTCTGACGATGTGTAGGTGTGTGATTTTTTTTATCTGGCAAACAGAGCAAGCAAAGATGTTTGCGTTTGAGCTACTGCCAAATCTTACTACCAGGAGAGTTAAGACTATGGAAAGTGTGGAGATCAACACCAGCTCATCCGGACAGAGCGGGAAGACAAACATTTTGTTTAACATCTCCGAAGCCTCCATGCACAGATGTTATTATTTGCATGCACCCCATCGTATTACAGTTTCTGTGTGTCTGATTTACAGCCAATTTTAAAACAAGCAAACACGTAAACTGCATCCTTTGTCTAAGTTGACATCATAACATTAGTGTTGGAGATCATTTGTATTACATTCCAAAGTCTCATTGTTAGATACATGAGATCTCTGAGATTATATGTAAATGATCCAAAAGCAGATATCTGTTCTGCCAACTCTCTTCTGAGGTAGTTTTAAATAAACTTCCCTATGTTTAACCTGCTTATGTAAATCCTACAGAGGTAACTTGATTTACAAATCTCCTTTAGGGGAGAATGTGGGATAAATCAATGTAAACAGGTTTTACACAAATTTGAATGAGTAAAAACGCATTTATGAGCTTGTTTATCACAAGAATAGCTTTATGTGATCAGAGTATAAATGAGTACAAGAGATGGTCAAGGCAAACTTTGTTATATTGCTGCTGCAATGTCAAGATTTTAATTTCAGGGAACAACCTGGTTATCCAGCTTTTTTAGTAATTGTGAGAATATATAATACAGATCACAGATCCAGTTTAGCACAGAATTTTGTGTTAAAAATGGTATTCTCCTGTAAGAGCCCCACTGACCCTATTAGAAGTGATTTACTACCAGTCAACATTTGCTTAAAGAATTTTAAGACATAAAACAAATCTCTCACTGCTTATCTGGTTTCAGTTGCAGTCTAACTTCTTTAATGCAAACCATGTTTTAAATTATACATTCTATATCACACAAAAGCATATGTAAACTTTCCACGTTCACACAGATGCTCTCCATATCCAAATACAGCATGTTAACCTCAGGCCTGACATACTCTGCCTGCCTACAGCCAGGTAACGTCCCGGCTGTGTACCTACTCAACCCCTTACAGGCTTAGTTTCTGAGCTGGTGGAGGTATAAAGGTGAGTGGGGGAGTCTGGTTGCCTTAGTGACACACTCTGGCTGATCTGTATTTACTTATGGCCATTAGTCCCAGGTTCTGATACTGTTGGAGGCAGAGTGTGAGACTGATCTCTAATCAGTTCAGGTGCACTAACTGGCGGTTAAGCGCCTCTAGCCGCTTTAATAATAGAGCTGTGTGGAAAGTGCATGCAGTGACCTTGAAGGACCACAGTGATGAGCGGGTTTACACCACTGAACAGATAAGTGGTGTACATCTAATGAGCTGCTGCATACACTTTTTGAACTGAATTTAAAACATATGTGGAATTTAAACTAAACTCCCCCTCAAGGACATAAATTATTTAAGTATATTCAAGATATTATACGCCTCTGACAGTCAAGAATTAAAATGGCTGCTTTTGCTACTGTACCTTTAAGACATCTTTATGTAAATGACCTCTGTTATGGTCGGACAACTTATTTGCATGTCAAGTTTATGCAGTGTGCTTCTCACTGTTGTTCATCAGGGTAGGCCAGGCTGCTGAATACTAAATAGGTGCTGTTTAACGTGGATGGTCAGTACCTTAATGTGTTTTCTTAATATAATTTCTGAATAATCTTTTTTACCTATAAATGTGGAATGCTTTGTGCTGTGAATGTGACAATACGTCAACATAGTTCAACAAACTCTTTTAGCTGCAAAGAGTGAGGAAAATCTTCTTTTCGATGATATGTTCCCTTTTAGACGTCACCTCTTCTCCTGAATGGACATAATAAAAATGCTTTAAATGTCCTTTACACGGTTTTAACTTTGATGAATGCTGGAGATGCATGACTAGAGATGTATGATTATGACATCACCTGATTTTCTGGTACACTTACCTTTTTTAAAGGTGTGTAATGTCTTGGGTAGATAAAGGTGGGTATGTGGCTATGACATATCATGGGGAAAGAGATTTGGCATTGTTGACTTCATAGAAACAGAAAGTTTTCATATCAACTTTAAACATCATTAATGGGCAGCCTGACAAACTGCTGAGCACAAACTGAGACACAATGATTATCATACTAAGATGAAGGTATTTACTATACTTTAACCCTATACAAAAGAAACCTGTTAACATTATTTGATAAAGCAACACATAATTTGGCTGGTTTATAAGCTTTTAAAATAGAAGGACCAGTTCAAAAGACCTAACAAGTCAGTTGTTTCACTACATTTATGGGAGTATTTTTTATATATGGCCTGATTTCTGATTGCAGTGCTAAATGACCAACAAACATTAAAACTGTAACTTTTGGCTCCACAAATCAACAGCACCTGCAGCAACCAGCAGTTTATTAGTGCAATCGTAGTAACCAAACTGTCCCATATGTCATCTAACTCTCTGTCATGCTGTTTGGTTAAACATTCCGTTAGACTGTGTGAAACAGAACTGTTGTGCCTCATTAAGATCATGGCATGGAGGGTGTGTTGACAGATCGCTTGTACAGCAGAAAGACCCCCTGTAGAATCGACATCAGGCTGCTTTGTACACTCACAGTTGTACTCTGCACATTATGTCTAAATAAGACGTTCCAGCTTTCTGAACATTCACTGGTCTGAAAGAGGTTATTTACAGTAACAAAGAAACAAACTTAGTGTATCACAGCTTGGTAATTGATTCTAAATGTCTCATTCGGTGGCACAGCAAGGGTTGTAACACAGAACTAAACCGTTTTGACATCAGTTTTCCAGTACGCTATTAAGTCATTAATAATGCATAAACGCAGCTGTGTGACTCGAGTAATGAAGAGCCAGTGTACTGGCTCTTCATTAGCATGTCTATTAAAGGTGCAAGGATTAACTGCCCCGCTAAGAGACAGAGAGAGAGAGAAAGGAGAAAATAGGAGAAAAATACTAGGAAAATCTAGGAAAAGGTGGATTGGTCATTATTAAGACTGGCTGGTATGACGGTCAAGCTGTGCAGTGGTAGAAATACTTGCATATATCAGAGGTCAGAACTAATATATGTTATGTTATGTGCAAGAGAGTGACAAAAAACTAGTAATGTAATGTGAAAATCAAGAGCAGGGGGTACCTAATTTACAATTATATACAATTATTTGTTATACATTTACATTTAGGCATTTGGCAGACGCTTTTATCCAAAGCGACTCTCATTGCATTATACTACACATTGATCATTATACATTGAGTATGTGCAATCCTTGGGATCGAACCCATGACCTTGGCGTTGTTAACGCCATGCTCTAACCACTGAGCTACAGGAAAGCTATATATATATATAACAATTTACCTGAGCAACCCATCAACACAACTGATGTCAAGCATCTCAAACATGAGCATGCGTTAATCGATATCCATCTCATGCCTTTCTACAGCACTCATCTGTTCAAATGCTAAATGACATGCACTAAATCCTCTTTCACGGTTCCATTTATTATTATTATGGCAGGCCCTGTTCAACCACAATTGGCCTTTGGTCAGACAGACCATGAGATTCAATCTGCAGATTTTGTTATTGCAAGTGTGATGATTGCAAAGAGAAGTGTATGAATACGCAATTATC
>JAZGTJ010012141.1:0-16159 GCA_036877575.1 Botia almorhae
GTACGTTTGTCAACATTTTACTTAATTCCATATAGAAATAAATTGTTCATTTCAGATAAAATGTTGTTATTTCTTACGAAATCTCGTTATTCATTTCAGTTCAGTGTTGCGTCACCTGATCCCCTGCGTGGGACGCCATCTTTGCTGGGCGGTTTGGGGGGGGTTTTGCTGGGCTGATGTTCAGGTGTTAGAGTCGGGGTTGAAGATGTTGAACCAGGGGCGGGGAGAGAGGACAGTTGGGGTTTGGGAGGAACAGCAGGTTTGGTGATCTGCTTGGCTGCAAAGTCCAGATCAGGAATGGCCTTCATTAATTCAGCTTGAGTTTCCTCCAGCAGACGGTTGATGTCCTGTGCGCTGAACTGAGTTAAACTGGCTCTCTTCTCCTCCCAGTCTCGCTCAGCGGCCTGAGAACACATTAACACACTTCTGAAATATTCCAGCCTAAATATTGTGAATCCAAACACTGACATGATGTCATTTGCAACAACTTTGCAGCTAAAACAAACATGTTATTCTTAAGTTATTTTGTTATTCAAACATGTTATTTTAAACCCTGTTGAAACGCTTACCACTAAACCAACATTATTTTCACCAGCGGTCCAATTTTTGTGGATACAGGTCAACATGCATTTAACCCGGAATGTTCTTTTATTGTTGCACAAACAAGTATTAAACTATCTCATATGTAAACGCTGAAAACCCTTAAGCATGTTCATTACCAGTCGGACCTCCACCGAAACTCCTTTGTCAGAATCTCTGCGTGGTGGCAGATCTTCCAGCCCACTGCTCCTTACTCCACCTGCCGAGGTTCCGTCCAGCTCCGGCAGGATCGGATCTGCTGCTCCGGCCGATGCCAGCCAGTTTCCCAGCGTGGTGCTACCCGGAATACCACTGCTGCTCAAACTGGCGCCAACAGAGGAACCCAACACGCTAGACAGACTGACGGTTCCCCCTGAAAACAGTCAAATGAATCCATCCATTATTTAATGAACAAATCCATAAATCAGTCAGTCAATTAACTTAACACATTATCTCCAAGTCAATTTGTCCATCCATCCGGTCATGAACCAATAAATGTTGCTAAATAAATTACGTCGATCTGTTTATTGAATGATCTGCTTATTAAATTTAAACCTAATAGAGGTGTAAGACCATTAGGATTCAGCTAGAAATAGCCAGGATTCTCTCGAGCAAGGTGAGACAGCGTTTCGCTCTAATATGATTCGCAATCAGATGATCTCCTGGATCAGCCACCTTCTGTGTATGAAATTTGCTCCAAATAAACTTGCCGTGTCTACAATTCCATGTTCTGTAAATATCACTATGTCAAGGGGGAAATAAAGCTGGTGATTACCGATGCTGGAAGCACTAGTCAGGCTGGGATTTGCCCCCAGGGTGGTATTAGTGCCCAATGGGGCCGAGAGAGTGGTGGTGACCGATAAGGTGCTCCCTAGTTCGGGCAGATTTAGCGAAGGGCTGGTGAGGATATCCAGATCAGAGCTCCTACTGAAGTCAGTATCACTCACGCTGGAAACTGAACTGCTGAAGTCATCAGGGGTTCTCCACACACCTTCTGACACCTGCCTGTACAAACAGAAACACTGAGGAACTCTTTAACCGCAGTGCTGGAGAACACGTGCGTGTGAGCGATCAAAAAAACGTGCGTTTTACCTTCGCAGGAGAGCGAGCGTGTTGGTAATGTTTCTGCAACGTTTCAACAACGCCTCCAATCGGAGCGGTTCCTCTTTGAGGAACTTGACGGCTTCCACCTCCACTCGCAACACCACCCGCATCTTACTTTGCAAAGTGGGGAACTGATCTACATACACAGAACGTAGAGCACAGACAGAATGCGGCATATGCATTTATTGCGTGTTTGCTGTAATTATTCAGAGTAGTAGTTTTTGGCTACATTTTTTTGTGTCATGATAAACTTTATTATTGACTGTTGTACCTGGCAACAAATTTCATACATGGAAATAAAATAAAATAATTTCAATTAATATTAACTGCCTTTTTATTTACATGACATGCAGCGAAGCGATCGACAATCAGCAGGGCCTGACTGCGCATTATGCCTTCCAGTACAAATTATGCAATCTATTATAATACAATGTATTATGAACGTTCTGATGCAATGATTTGCACTGTTTGTTTATTGTTCAACAATGTGTGACTTGGCTCAATTTAGTGTAGAATTATAGCTGACGTCTGGCTATGTTTGTGTCTCCACTCTGGCTGTACGTAGGCCACGGGTTGCCATGTTTGCACAAATCCCTCTTCAGTCATTGCTCACTCACTCTTGAGCTCTGTAACAGTCTCTCCGAGTCTCCTGAGTTCCAGACTCTTCTGTTCTATTTCCTGTTCCGTTACCAGGTGATGGTTTAGCCCCGCCCCGGCCCTCATCTCTTCCACAGAGCGCTCTAGATCACTGTAACAACAGTCAAGAACATGAACCACAAACTACAGACATCAGAGGCCACTGGTTTTGGGTTTTTTTGGTGGTTTTGTGTATGTTTCAGCTCACTGTAGTTGTTGTATAATAAGTTCTTCTTCATTAAGGTAGCGTAGCCTCTCCTCCTCCACGAGAAGACGCTGGCGCTGTAAAGGATCCTCCTGTGTCCGAGACGCCTCGATCAGACACATTCCCAAATCAGACTCTGTCTGTCTTAGTAACGCCTGAACAGAATCCTGATTCTGCAACTGCAGGACACACACACACACACACACACACACACACACACACAAGCTTGTAAACAAATTCTCCATAAATATTATAGACAAACCTCAAATGCACCTTTTAGCATTGCTGAATGCAGTTTGTATTAAATAAGTCATTAAAATTCTATGTACGCTGCTTCTTCCATTAAAATGAATGGGGACCAGGGCTTTTGAGCTCCCAAAATGACAACACAAAAAACATAAAAGAACTACGAAATTAGTCGATACGACTTAAACACTATATTTTAAGTCTTCTTAAGCCATATAATAGCTTTGTGTGAAAATCACAAAAATGTTATGATGAGAAAATAATGACATGTTTTATTTTGGGGTAAACTGTCCCTTTAAGACATTATGGTAAACTCGTGGTTTATATTAGCTGGACTAAGTAATGTGTTTTTTATCATTATATGATGACACTTTGAAAAATTATAATACACAAGAATAAACAAAGTTTACATAAATGCTTGGAGCCCACACACACACACTCACCCCGACACACACACACACCCCCTGACACACACACACCCTCTGACACACACACACACACCCCGACACACACACACAGACACACTCACCTGTAGTTGTCGCAGTTCTGACAGCTGTTTGCGCAGTTCAGCCGTGTGCTGCTGCAGATCAGTCAGATGCAGCTGCATCTGTGAACGGGATAACGCTATTGGCTGAGATGCTGCAGTGGGCGGGGGCGGCATCAGGGCCAGGGGGGCAGACGGTGACGAGACTAGCAATGCGAATGAGAAGCCGAAGTCATCTGTCAGTGTTAAACATGCATGACCTTGTGTAGATCCTCATGCAATTTCATTAAAACAATGACCTTTGATGATATCTACAATTACCCATAAGTCTGTTAGCTGTTCTGCTTTGTGTGTGTCAGTGTCCACAACAGAGAACAAATAAAAAATCTCTTTGACTTAATCGGTACAAAACAAATACAACACAACTGAGTAGACACTCCTACTGTGGCACATTGTATATTCATGCGACATACACACAGATTCAAACCCTTTCAGAATGCCGTATGATCTCAGAAACACACATTTTCCTTATTTGATTCTTTAAAAGACTGGAAAACAGCAGACAGAACATTCTTGTCAAGAGTGTTAGTGGGAATTTTCAAGACTACAACAAAGACATTCCAGGAAAGCCATATATACAGTGTTTATAAAATCACATACACTCACCACACTGGACTTTGTGCCACAGTTCGCAAAACATGAATTATAAACGTGTATTAAAAAGGGAACTTTTAACCATTTGTCAACACAATGTACTCTAAAATTTGAAATTAATTTTAAACAATTCAAGTCCAAGGGGGTGATTCTTTTTATAGACCCTGTATACATACACGAAGGGATTTCGAACTCCAGGATCTGAGATCCATGAATATTAGCATGAAAACATTTGATACACACTCAGTTCGTAATGCAACACACGTAGGGAAATCCGAGCGTGACAGACAAACCACACATACAGTAATATACCTTTTTTGTTTCTAAACCTGCCAGCTGAAATATAAAAGGTCACCAGTTATCTGTCCCCAACAACATACACTATAGTCAATATGTGTACAACAATCCTTACGTTTGCCCTTATTAGGCAATAATTAGGTTTAAAAAGACCTAAGATGCACACATACACTAAAACATTGTAAACATAAACAAACTGACGCATTAGTAATTATTTTGTTTATGTTGCAAAAAACAATTACAATTAACATGACCAAACTTACCACCATAGTGCTAGAGGGCACTAGTCAAATGCATACGCTTGGCTAGGCGGTTGCTAAGGGTTCTCAATGGCTGTAGGCCTATTGCCAGGGTGGTGGGTGATTGCTAATGTTTTAAAAACATTACAGAATGACATAAATGTTTGAATAACGGTCTTACAACAAAGCAATAACATTAATACTGGATGTTTTGAAAGTTCCTAAAGCTTAAGTAACTTTTTGTTACCTAATGGAAACGCTAGGGAAACATTCTTACAACCTAAAATTGTTAGCTGGGTCATTCTTAAATCTAATCCTAATTTGATCCTTAGGGGGCTCTGCTCGTTACTGTCATTAAGATAATCAACCTTTTCAGCAAACCTCAGTCACATATTAACACCATGCTTGATTACTTCCTGTTAATGATCTGTTAATTAATTCCAGTATTCTGCATCACTTAATTGTTCCTGTGAACATAACTAGCTATTCTGAAACACACACACAGTTTAAAACTCCATCTTACACCAATATCACCTGTTAAAGGAAAAACATTTGAACATGTATGATTATTGTTATACAATGAATAATAACCAGTCATTAGACAGCAATAGAACTTTTAAACCATTTCATTTTAAACCATTTAAGTTAATATCTTACTATATTAATTAGATAATTAGTAATATTATCTACTTATAGTAATAATGACTGTTTATTCCACGTTTCCAGATATCGTCCATACACAAAGTAAAATACTGACTTTCTAGGGAGTATAGAAACTAAGTATTTAACAGTAATATATGATCTATGATGAAAATTTTCTGGCCTTTTATCATTACAGTATTCAGCAAGAAACTTAGCCACAAGTTCCTTCAGTGGCTTTCCTAAGAAGCAAATAACAAGAAATGTCATCCAGGCTACTCCGCAGGACATAAGTAAGCTTTCTTTGTGCTCATTTTATTCCTGCCTGTGTTAGCAAGGGAGTGCAGAGTGGTCAAAGATACGTCTGCACTTTAAAGTGAACTTCAGAGTGCGTAATAAAATTTGTATCTAAGTTAACTGAATGAGGGAGTGTGGTACTCACTCTCCGTAGCTGAGCAGTCACTCGCTGTTTCTGCCTTCTCACTGCAAGACAAACAGGAAATAGGTCATTATGGAGAACACACACCATTTATACACACAGACAGCAGCGTGTGGGATGGATATCTGGAATCAATGTTTTTAGTCTGATGTAAATGTTCCATTTTTATTTAGATGTTTTCGCGGTTTACACGCATGTGTTTCTGTATGTGTATCATTCACAAACAAGCACACATAGAAAGACAACTCGTACAATGTGAATTCGTATTTATATTCCTGCGGTAACATTCATAGCACTTTTAAAAGTTTATATATCATATATCACAAACGTTTGAGGTGTTAGCTGAATGTTTAAAAAATGTTACAAAACAGAAAGAATGTTTGAATGATGTTTTTATAACCAAGCAAGAACATGAATACATTCTCTAAAAAACGGAATGGTCTTAGAACATTTAAAATACCATTTTGTAACGTATTTGTAATTTAATGGAAATGTTAGGGAAACGTTCTTACAACCTAAAAGTGTTAGCTGATGACTATCAGTCAAGACTTCAGGTGTGCTATTGCTGATGGTCATGAATTAAATTAAATGGTCATTAAATTAAAACAAATTAAAAATAACTAAAACGTCTTACGGGCTGTCCGGTCCCCGGGTTAAGACACTCTGAACCAGACCAGTCAGACTGGCTATCTGCTTCTCCATGGCCTCCATCCGCTCTCTAAATGCAGAAAACATTACACACTTGCAAGCACGCTTACCTTAATAAATATGTCATTTGAAAATTCAAAAATAAACCCAGCTAAGCTTTTACGCAATACTGGGCTTTTCAGCAGGGAAAACCTGTTAAAAAAACTCACCTGGTCTCTTCATTGCCAGGTAACGTTGAGCTGTACACTGGTAATGGCCCCCCATCTGTTCCAGGGCCCCCAAGCATACAGATCTGCTCCAGGGGTGGCCCCCCTGGACGGTTTTTGGGGCTCTCAATGTATACAGTGCCATCTTTACGGTACCCGTGTCTCCCTGGGGACCCTCGAGCAGGGTGGCTCCCATACGGATCCCTGCCCTCAGACAGTTTCTGTGGCGAGGCCGGGGGCAGGGTGCGGAAACCAATAGTGGCATACGGATCTGCATATATGGGTCCCCCAGGTCTGTAGAGGGCGCCCTCAAGCTCACACTGTAATGCAGCAGCAGGGTAGCCACCAATAGAGCGTACGGAGCCGCGGCGGTACGCCAGGGCTTGTTGCGAGGCCACGCTAAGCCTAGCGTCTTGCACAAGCGCGTACGGGTCTGCATATATTGCTTCGTTTTTAAGCAGCACCACACTCTTCGATGAGGACGAAATTTCCTCATCCGGTTTCACATCGCGGCGCTCCAGAATGGCACTGGGGGAGGGGCAAAACGCAGGGTGGGGGTGGCCAGTCTGCTGAGGGGCGTGGCCAACCGAGTGGGGGTGGTGTTGGTGCTGATAGGGATGCATCTGGGGCGACGGATGGGGGCCCGCGTAAGAGGACGGACGGCCACCCGTGTAAGAGAGACGAGATTGCGAGCGTGAAGGAGAACCAGAAGGAGGAGAGGAAGACGGAAGCGTATTCAAGCGACGCGTGGGAGACGACTCCCTTGAGGTGTACACCAGCTCTCTCTGGAGGAGTCACAAAGAGAGAGAGAGAGAGAGACAGGCATGAGAAGTTAAGTGCATGTGACACATGACAAGTGAGAAAGAGTGTAAAATCTAGCACAGATGTAACAGGATTTTCTCTCGTACCCGCAGGTCGCCGTTGGCGATGTGGCCGTGGTGTACGGGGTGCGGAGCATGTTGCGTGTTATAGTGCGCGTCTCTGCAGTAAATCTTGATGAGGCATCGGTCGTGGATGTCACGAGGATCCTCCAGCTCGTAGAAGATGTTGCGTGCCTCGTCCTTGATGAGCAGAGCGGTGGCGGGGGAGCGCAGCGCGCCCATCGTCAGTTTCTGAGGGAACATGTGCACGATGAGCGCATGAAGCGTCTCCATACTGGTCAACTCATGAGTGATGTGCACTCGCCGCGTCTCGTCCCCGAACTGCAGAAATAACACCGCTGGAGAGAGAGAGAGAGAGAGAGAGAGAGCTACTGTTAATGTACTTCACATTACATTGTACTCAGCCTAGCCGCAAAGGCTTCGGCAATACAAATGTAGACAGAGAGAGAGTAAAATTAAACAGTGTGTGTGTGTGTGTGTGTGTGTGTGCGTGAGAGAGAGAGACAGAGAGAGAGAGACACGCTTATAAGTGAACATGCTTATGGGAAACGTTAATGGTCTTTTAGTGGTTAGTGATCTGACCCACCAGTCCTGATGATCATCTTAAAACGTGAAATTTTCGCAACCATTCCTCTTTATTAAACTCATTTCGACTGAACTGTGAGGCTGCGCTCACAATAAACTCAGTCATTTTCGTGCTCGTAGCTCATCGCTTCTGTCAGCTTTTAACACAGAAATTTCATCACCGAGCTTTTACTTGCGAACGGTAACTTCATTTTCTCTCGCTTTCTGTCGTCGCGCGTTCACGTGACGTCACAGCACACCGCGCAGGGCGCATGCGTGCGTCTGAAACTTCATATCCGCGACAGATTACTGGCGACATATGCATGGTTATGACGTCACAACCACGAGCATATATCATATGATATATATGAGATTATACATTTATATATATATATATATTATATATATATATTTTTTTGTATATATTTTATACCTTTTACATCAGGATTTAAACACGAACTTGTAAAAGTAAGTTTAAGATGGAGTGACATTCACACAAGCATATTGTCGATTAACAATTTCTGCGCTTGCAGAACGTCTGTTTTTGCAAGAAACATCGACTAACATAACGAGTTGCCCTCTGAGGGACAGAAACGCTACAAACGCATCCAGTGCGACGCGTTTAAATGTACCTGGCGCTCTTAGTTTCGCTTGGCTGGGCGACCGCGCCAGCGGCAGGCTTTGTCTGAGGATGTTGGAGCGACTGAAGCCCAGGGGCAGCTCAGCGTCGGCCATGCTTTCCAAACTCTCCGCGGACGCATAGCAGAGACGCCCTCCTACCTGCTCGCCCAGCGAATGCTGCTGCAGCCCGGCAGCGCCGCGCGGAGTCCTCGCCTGGAGAGGAGAGGCAAACCAACAGATCAGTGCGGTGGAGTCTCCGAGCAGCGAGGGCGGGACGCTCTCTAATGGCTCGTATCGCAGAATTAGCAGTTTTGCAAGGGTAATGAAACATCCGTGATGGGAAGGCAAAAACCGTCTAGGGACAATTAGGGTGCGTGTGTGTCGAGTCTGTGTTTCTCTAAAGAAGTCGATAAAAACCCCAGGCAGACTTGAATACAGAATACAGTAGGGGTACAAAATCTAAGACTACAGAGTTTTTTATTTAAACTCGTAAATAAACTAATTTTCTCAAATTGGCAAGCTACGCTTATAATATATTCGTAAATGCTGTGCTCTTGTGGAACATTGTAGCTTTTAGTAGTCTCCTACTTATTTTCCACAGAACTTTGTACATTAAAAACACAAAGCAAATTCAATGTAAAATATTTTACCACTTATTCAATAAGAACAATATACAGTCTAGAGGGAAAATTGTAATAATATTTCGTAACGCTAAAAATGTAATTAGTTTGCTTGTACATTGTTTCAGAGATTAAATAAACATAAAACCAAATGGTGATCTGTTTAACAGATTGACACAGCTAAACTTGTCACCATATGCAAATACAGTCAATTTTTACAAATGTTTAATCGCATAATATCAGAAATAATGTTCCTACTCTCATCACGTCTGGTTTCTTTCAGTCTTAGCAACACACACAAAGATGTCAGAAATGTGGCAGTGCATAACACAGAAGGATGTATAAATGAACCTGACCACACTCTTCCTGTGAGTCTGATTGGCCAAGGCGGTTATACTGATGTGTTACGTAGCCAATCAGACGGTGTGAAGTATTGACTGACAGGACAGATGTGTGCAGCTGTGCTCTGGATGTCAGCTGCGTGTGAATGCTGACATACCGTTCCAGCGAGAGATTTAATCAGTGGAATGTCCCCCAAACACACCTACACAGCTGTTACCCAGTTTTAAACATTCGCAAGCTAAATCAACTGCGGAAGTCTAGTTATGCTCACCACCCAAAATTCTCTGCATCATCGACTCCCTCTGTCTCTTTCTGTCTGGATGAGCTACAGGTTAATGGATTAACAACCGGTGTAAATTAACCTCAGTTCCCCAGAATAAATTAATCACCATGACAACATCAACATGACAGGAGTTATTGATTGAGAAGCGCGGGGCTGTGTTTATTGACTGAACAGTAAGGAAATGTGTTTCTGGACAGCGTTATATCAGTTAAAATATAATACGAGTATGAGTATTTTACAATATTAAAGCTTTTTTATGACCGATCAAAATAATAATTTAATCATTTTGAGGTTACATTTGCGCTTCCCACATCAGACGATTAGAAGGAAACTGCAACAAATTTTAGGTTATACAAAAATGGTACATAAAGGAAAAACAACGGCTTTAAAATAAATAGACTGCGTTGTTGAGCCATATATAAAACCAGTAATAAAATAAAAGCTTCAAAATGTTGCAGACGTCCTATAGCTCAACTAGTAGAGCATTGTGTTATCAGCGCAAAGGTTGTAGGTTCGATTCCCAGGCAACACACACACACACACACACACACACACACTAAAGAACTGTTTAGCTTGTACGCACTGCAAGTCATCTTGGATTAAAGCATCTGCCAATTGCATAAATGTAAAAGCAGTGAAAAACGTTTTTAATAATGTTGTTATCATTGACAGCAATGTTTAAAATGTGTTCTGTGTGATTATATATGTATATACTGTTTACATATTCATTGCTTTGGTTATATACTAGTTAAATGTATCTCCTCTTGAGCTGAGGTATGACATCATGACAAGTAGACAGTCTGCAGAGTTCCTTCACCCCGGCGAGACTGTCTGCATCTTTCATGAGTCATTTCTAAAGTCTCGGTTTCTCGAGCAGTCTGTTGTCACCGACACGCCTGCATATGGTTGTGAAGTGACAGCTTCACGTAGCGTCACTCCTGTGGGATCTGACAGTCCATTGAGTTACACCTCACACTCGAACTCTGAGAAGATGGAGTCACACGCTTCAGCTTCACAACTTGACTGTGTTACAACCTCGCACCTCACGCTAAACTTCCATTGAGGTCCATGTCTCGTACGCTAACACAGGTTCACAGACAGCATTCGGTCAAAAAGCCAGTCCAGTGATTGATGCAGCTGACATACAGTGGCAAGACTGTTGACCTTAACGCCTGTGAATTGACCGTTTGATTGATCAGGAACGGAAAATGTTAATTAACAGTCGAACTGTAGAGGAAAGTTGTGGTAAAACATTGTGGACACATTACAGAAGGTAAGGCGATATTTTCCAGAAGCATTTTTTGTTATTTTGTATATTTATATATTGTCTGTGGAAGGCACAGGACCGTAAAATGTTTGTCCTATCATTATCCAATAATAGGATGTCCTACTTGCCTGTCACCCTACGTATCTGCATACCTCCGCGCACAATTGGAGGAGGCGTGGCTTTGGAAAGCGCTCTGAATGGAGGGCGGTATCTTATGCTTTCAAAGCTAGCCTGCTATTGCTAGCCAGTCCGAAATTGCCAACCCTATCTTTAATGAAAGACTCAACACTGGGTCTTTGAGAAAAACACTGTATCTCCAGGATGCTCAAGGGCAAAAATGTCCCAGGACTAAATGCATTTTTAATCACTTGGTGTGAAAAGTGTCTTCTAAATGGCAATTAATTAAAAAGTAAAATGTTCAATATAATCTATCCATAATAGATGTTCATTATGCATCTGTATTATTAATATTCATATGAATAATGGCAAGATATGCATTTGTAAGAATCCAACAAGTCTGAAGGAATTTCATTCAGAACCACGGACAGCTCTCCTGCGGACCAGCATGCTGTAGGCTTACCAGTATACCTGGAGCCAATCCAACTAAAGCAGGCCATGTGTTGTTTTACCTGTCACTCCACAGATGCTTGTATTTGTCCTATAGATATTAATTATTTGCAGAGGCAAAACAGTCTAGAGAGGCTTGTGGGTGAGTTTAATGACTTCATGGAGTGGAATGTATAATAATCACAAGAGTAAGATCTCAGTAATGCTTCAGATCTTCAGTTTGTCACCTGCAGCTATCCAGAGGGCTGTAGCAGTTAATCATAAGACTAAGATTCCATTGAATCAGCTCCAGGAAGTTTTAAGGTCTTGCAGGCGGCTCTGTGCGGTTCTCCACTCCTGCTCTCTCTCCTCTTAAGCCTGCTCATGATGTCTCAGCTCTGGAAGACATCCTACACTGAGCATGAACAACAAAACAGAGAATATAGGCCAGCGGTTGTCAAATCTTAAAGACCAGATGTTTTCTGAAGGTTTCTCGACTGTGGGCTGCAGTGATAATGGAGATGAGTCAGAAGGCAGGAATCAGGTGGGAGTTTGTCTTGTGTGGAAGATAAAACAAATCACCTGCAGCTGAACATCAGTAGGCCAAAGGAGCTGGAGATGAATTTCAGCTGTAACAGTAAAATCCACGGAGGTCACGATGATTAATGGGTGGTATAGTTTGGTATCGTTTACAGAGCAACATTAGCTATTGGTTTATTCCAATTTGGATCCCGGAGGCACTGAAAGGACGGTGGTCTGTCCACATGGAGCATTTACATTTATGCATTTGGCAGACGCTTTAATTCAAAGCGACTCACAGTGCATTCAAATGACACATTTGTTTATTATGTGTCTTGTCTGGAAATCAAACCCACAATCTTTTGCGCTGCTAACACCAGTTGAGCTGCAGGAACAGTTTATTTTTCATTCATTTATTGCCATTTTATGCCTCACACTGTCTAGTTTCATTGCATCATGTTTTTTATTGTGATGTACTGGATCTTTCACGTTTGCTGAATTTTCTACTGTAGAAAACACACACACACACACACACACACATACACATACACATACACATACATACAGCACACGTACAACCAAAGAGAATGAGAGAGAGAAATGTTCAACTCACCTTAAAACTCCAGTAATGCGGTTGCTAGGAGAGAAAAAGGGGGAGTGGGAGAATGGAGTGAGAGAGGGAAATTGAGCGAAGGAGTAGAGAGAGAGAAACAGAAAACAACAATTAGTACATTACTGTCATTAAAAGTTTTTCAAGACTTTTGCAAATCTAGTACCAGTTAATATAGAACTCACTTCAAAGTCACTGATTGACACACATAGGTGACCAATAGCATTATTCTATTAATTTCACTCTATTAGCTCTATTAGACCAATAGCATTATTCGATTAATTAGCATGAATTATTCTATTAATGCTTTTAATAGCATTATTGATTTTTAGATAACCAACGGGAAACCTAATACAATATCTAAACAGGTCCCTAATATTCTTCTAATTATCTTACTCAAATTTGACACAGAAACCGTAAAACACACCACAGATATATCTGAACATTTCATTAGGGTGAATCATGTACCTGTGAAGCCCAAAATGTTGTCCAGGTAGGCAGCTACTTATTGTGAGACACTGACCAATCAAATACAACAGTTATGATCACATGACGACACTGGTAATGCACTAATCTACATACACACAGTAGAACACACATTATGACATCAATACAGCAGCAGGTACAGTTACAGTAATGCATGTGAGGTATCGGGGAAGATATCAACCTGACCTGCATTACAAGTGCACCTTCCACGCTTCCCTTTCCCTTGTGTGTCTCTTTCTCTCTCTCTCTCTCTCTCTCAGACACTGCGGCAGGCCACACCTGCTTCCATACTTGCCTGCCGTACAGACACCTACACTGTTGCTATGATATGGGCTTCCACAACAACCTAATTAAAAGCATTAAATTCATATCATTAAAATCATCACATGGAAACGGACTGTGTTTACTTTCCTAATAGACGATTTCTGAATGTCATTTCAACACGTGACTAATTTAATAATGGCCATCAAAACAAACAAGCTTTCTGTGAGCATAAAACCAGCCAGACCCTGACTAGTTAGATCAGCCCCAACCATCACATGCCAATTAAACTCTCTCTCTCTCGCTCTCTGTGTCTCTCGCTCTCTGTCGCTCTCATGTGGCTCTCTAATGTCCTCGTTGGCTGATGATAGTGTGATTTCAGTAATTTATTTCGTTCTGTTGTCGGCTGTTGTCGTTCTCTCTTCTCTGCTGTTTCTCCAGCTGTGGTCTATACATCACTGAAGATCTCTGCCTGTATCTCTTTCGCTTTTGATTGTGGTCTGTCTCTCTCTCTCTCTCTCTCTCTCTCGCTTCAAATCAACATCAAATCAACATCAAAATGGACACCATTTACTTACTGACTTCATTTCACACATTCCTGTTCTAACTTTGAGCCATAAATCAGTGTTTCAATGTTTCATATGTTTGTCTTCCAAACCTTCTGTAATCATCAAAATGAAACCACTTGCTCCGCCCCTGAAATGACGTTCTTTTTTCGATGATGTCACTAGGGCTGTGTCGGCTGTTGATTATACTTAACCAGTAAATAAATAAACAGCTATTTAGGCATTTCTTTAAACTGTGTATAATGATAGCTTATAGATAGATAGATAATGCTAGATAGATAACGTAGCTTATTAATCATCTTGCCAGTAGCTGCCACAGTAATTTAAAGGCTGTTAACATTAATAAATGATTAGTGCTTCCATTGAGATACATGGAGATGTTCTGGTGGATAAACCTGACCATCAGCTTCTACGTCCTGGTCAAAAGGCCTCCTCAGATGTGCAGCTGGTATTTCAGAAGGAGAGAAGACCTCCATAATCCACTACAAACTCACATTCAGGTCTGACTCCATTCAAGTGAGGAGAAACGACCAACGTTCCCTAAAAGTTCTCTAAAAGTTCTCTCAAAGCAAGCAAAAAAATACCATAACCATACCTATACCCAAACAATAAGGTAATACAATGACTAAAAGACTGGATGTTTTGAACGTTACTACAACATTCAAAATAACATTTTTGGAAAGCCATGGAACATAATGGAAAATAATGGAAATCCATTGTTCCCAAGCCAAACAATTTCCCACAGATGGAAAAAAAAAATCTATCCCCAACCCACTTTTTCCTATCTGAATATTCTGTTCACCTAGAAACAGAAACATTATGGAAGAGAAAACGATTGCAAATACCGTTTCAGGGTGAGTTTCAAATCATCCTGTCATCTTCAACCACCTCCACTGTCTTGCTCTTCTTCTCAGTACCTTCTCTTGTTTTATGGGAGCGAGCTATGTGATATCATTGATTTCTCTACATGGGTTTGGTTACCATGGTAACAGCAAACTCCTCTCACTCCCTCTCTCTCTCTCTTTCTCATTCCGGTGGTGTTTTGAGACAGCACAGGCAGTCAGACGAGTAAATATACAGAGCAAATAAAAAGATCTGATGATCAGATTCCAAGGTGAAAAAGTAGGAGGTGAGGGAGTTGACCAGGAGAAAAGAGGAGCTGATAATGAGACACGGAGAGACTGAAAAAAAAAAGCTGTAGAAACTAATTGTGTGGCAGAGGATAACAGCAAATGATACCGTTTTAAAATAGCCTTTATAAAATAATAGCAACAATTATGACATAACATTCTGACATTCTGAAGACGTAAAAATTTACCTTAATAGTTAAATCTACAATCTGTCCATTTTTGTGGCATTCAAAATAAAAAGATTTTGTAAATGAGCAAGTACGCAATGGTACGTTTTCTAATAATAATTCATAATTTACTCTGTTGGGTCTGATTTCCCGGGAAACATCAGTTTGGCTTTCATTTGACTTAAAAACATAAAAAAATACAAAATAAAAAGTATGTAAGTACCCAGCAATTTTATGTTTCAAACAGAGATGGCAGTTTAGGTTAAAGCTGCGGATTACAGATTTAAGTTTTGTCTAGTGTGCTCAAGGGGGACTCTGGTGATACATCTGCATGCCAGATTCGAACTCCATCTTGCAAATAGGCATCAAGGCTCAACATTTCTGCTGTACTTATAATAACCAGTAGACCACAGGTTGGACATCTTCTGCTCTGTTGACGCACACAAACGCCACAGATTGTGGTGTCGCCTTTGCTTAACATGATTTTACAAAAACACTAGCTAGTTAGCTAGTTATAAACACTATACACTAACCCTAACCCACACTCGAAGCCTAACAGAAAACTTTCTGCATTTTTACAATAACAAATCTTCATTTACTATATTCTTATAGTGTTTTTACAAATGAGGATGTCCCCAAAAGGAGGGTTTTGCCCAGATTTGTCAGGTTTTCACACAGGGCACACATAGGTGTTACCTGCTGTCGAGCGCAGTTAGTGTTGACGAGGGTGGCAGCGTGCTGTGGGGGGTATTTATTCCGCTGGTGCTCCACGTCGCCGCCCTTGTGTAGCTTGGCGAAGGCCTCCATGTCAGGGTTCGACAGGCGACGTGTGGAGCTGCCCAGAGTGTGATACCGCCGCTGATATTCTGCATCATCCCCACGCAACATCACAAGAAGTTTATCTCTCCTGCTTCTCTGCT